>MU827161.1:0-10029 GCA_029204205.1 Desmophyllum pertusum | reverse complement strand
AGAGCGGTTTGCTGTAAGGACCGACTAAGGGATGCAAGATAGAAAAAAGCGTTTTCCCCAAACTTTGCCCAGAATAAAGTCCTCGGTGAACTAGTTCTAAAAAATATAAGTTTCGGGTCGTTTAGAATTTTATTTATTTTTTAGTGAATTTTTTGTGTTTTGCGCTTGGAGGCAGGCTAAATTCACGCTGAAATCGATACTTTTGCGAAAGCTCCCGTTTAAATATTGAAAGCCTTTTCGAAAAGATTAACCCATGGAGTCAAAATCTGTTATTTCCACAGGTTATTAGCGGTGTAAAATTTAAATTAAACGTAAACCTGAATTTTTGACGAAATTTTTAAATTTACACCCTTCAACCTTCGTTACAACAACCGAATTTTGGCTAAATTCAAGGCACAAAAAAGCAATCTGGTACATGGATTTACCCAACGAGACTATACTCCGAGGAACAACAATCATTTCAACTAAACATCAGGCGAAAAAAAAATTGGGGTAAATAAAACGGAAAATTCTGAGAGCGTTTTCAAAACAGGTCACTTGAGCAATATGAGCGACCCGTTGACCTTGCGTGACAAAGGGAAATCAACAAACGGTAGCTCTTAAAATCGATTCCTTCGTCGAAAATGCGCATCAGTTTACTTTTCTGTTATGTTTTAAGTAGAGGAAACTAGAATTCTTGAATTTGGAGTTGTTTACTCGCAGTGCTAAGGCTATGAGGTGAGTATTAGACAAGTAATTATTTTGAAATTTGACCCACATCTTGGCTTATCACGGTTCGCGATATCAGGGCCGTAGCTAATGCGGGGGGGCAAGGGGGGCAGTTGTGCCCCCCCCCAAGAATGGGTAATGCATTTCTGAAAAAAAATAAAACAGAAAACTGCGTAGGTTTTTTTCGCGTTCAAACAGCCGCGCTTCTTGATAAAAATATACGCCGAGGGTCTTTCAAAAACAAGATTGAAAAACAATTTTTTGTTTTTTTTTTTGCCAAAAAAAGGCTTGGTAAACTCCCCGCAGATTTTTTGCTCGGCATCTTAAATCAAGATGATGGAAAACGAAGAGGCGGAAAGAAAACTTTCTTACTTCTTAGGTAACTAAGTAAGTAGTTATATTTTGACTGTCCCGGTCCCCATACTAACCTTGAACATTTTACGATTGATTGAGAAATATATTTTTGGAGCGGAAATCCAACTGGTAGACATCTTTTACACATCCCGAAATAGACTGAATGTTTAGTGTACTAAGGCGATATACGGTATGTATCTAGTTAACAAAAGCCCAGGAAATATTGCTGTAAGCATCTAAAAATACCTGTCATTTTTACACTTTGAGGCGAGATTGATTTTTTGACAAAAATATCTCTATGGAGAATGCTGAAAATAGCATTTCCGAGCCTCTAATTTTCAAAATTTTCTGCGGAAGTCATGCCCGCCAAACCCCCCTATCGGCTCGCAGCCTTCGGCACTCGCTTCATTGCCGTCCCCCAATTCAAAAAATT
This sequence comes from Desmophyllum pertusum, assembly GCA_029204205.1. NCBI lineage: Eukaryota > Metazoa > Cnidaria > Anthozoa > Scleractinia > Caryophylliidae > Desmophyllum > Desmophyllum pertusum. The sequence goes on along the minus strand of MU827161.1, from coordinate 8,534 downwards.
CTAGCTACGGCCCTGGATATGTTGGATCACGGAATTATACATTGGAAGTCTGTTTACAACGCAAATGTGGCATCATCTACGAAGTTAAAGCCAATTGACCGAATATTTCCTTAACCTTTAGTAAGCTTTTTCCTCCCTGGAAACCACAGCATTTTTTTAGGCAAAACACAGAGCTAGATCGCCGAGTCATATCGCGACGTGGAGCCTAAGTTGTCAAATGTTTTTATATGTTAACGATTACCGAGGCAAAACCACAGGTACACTCCAGCAGTACGGTTAGTCACCTGGCGCAAGCTCCATTATCTTGTGTCGTCACGGCGTTCGTTGTCGTGGTCGACACAAATAGGTGACTACAGTACGGTGGTATTCCGTCTGGTAGTTGATAATCCACCTGTGTATAAATACGGGCAAACAGACGGATTATCCGTCTCAGACCGAACGAGCTATGTAGTTCCTCTGCCAGTACGAACATAAGTCAGCTAGTTCGTCCTCGACGAATTTGCGGGCAAACATTTGTTTTATGTTTAGTTTTAGTTTAATGTGTTCGACCATGATAATTTACAAATAATTTAGTTTCGTCCCTGGCTTATATGTCTTCAGTATAAAGACGGGCACAAGAACGCATTGGGCTCTTAAAGCATGTCTCCAAATGGGGTGGGTCTCTATAGCTCTCTAGACTCAAATAACCCCTTTAAGAGAGGGGTGGGAGTATCCCTCCAACCCCTTCTTCCAATCCCTTCAAGGCGCCTTTCCGAGTACAGATAGAACTAAGCTCGCTGTATACGTACGTACTCAATCGACGCCATTAAAAATATAAAGAGTTAAAAAGACATGCATGGGGCGCCTTTTTGTAATATTCGATTTGCTTTTTATTTATTCCATGACACATAACCCTAGTTTTAACAAACTGTGGGGTAAAACTCAATGCCATGTACTGTGCATTCTCCAATTCACAGTAAAAACATTTTTATCTGCTAATAAATTACAATGGGCAACAAATAATACAAGGAATTTTCAAGTGAACCAAAGATGGGAATAGCGACGGCTGTCATTTTCAAACGAGTCGCGTATTTTCTTGATTAAACGCCGGGTCCTAAATAAACACTGAGTTCAATATAACCACCGGCGGCAAGCTTAATCGAGGTCCCGGCGTTTATTTGACAGTTCCGGAGTTTATTTTGTATTTAAGTTCACTAGCCACCAGGGCATAACAGCTCGATGTATCAGTTTTGCTCACGTATTCAACCCACCAACCAACCAACCAACCAATCATTCACAATGACTTTTTTGTATCAAAGTTTGTCACTAGTAAAGTTGTTGAAATTTTTGTTTAGTGGGATGATTTTGTTAATGCTTTATTTAAAAATGCCTTTTATTTTCAGCAAAACGTTATGGTAAAATCAACAAAAAACGTGGCTATAAAACGCCGGGGTCTGTTAAGGCCGAAATTTTAAAATAAACACCCGCTAATCCTTCTTAGACGGCCAAATCAGCCACACCCAGTTGGACAAGCTCCCCTAAGGAAGAAAGTTACTCCGCCTTGCGCCTTGCATGGGAATTCCGTCTGTGCACACGCCAAAATATTCCACAAACAGTGAAATGGCGATGCTATGTGTTCTCATGCTGCCTTTCTTTTGCATGTCGCACAGCTGGGTTCTAAAAACCAAGGGATTGCTGTGGTGTACTTCACCCAGGCGGGTATCCCGGGGGTGGGGGGGGGGGGGGGTTACTCCCTTAAGTGGGCCTATACGGGGACGTGCCGCTTGACGGGGTATGGTTTTTGGCCTCTCTGCCCTGAACAGGTTATATAATTTTATGGCGAGTCTGTCCTAAACAGGGTCTGAACCTGTCCTAAAAATTTTAGGGTATGCATGTTGTACGATTTGTTTTCGTTCGTAAAAATATGGCTTATACAATATTTAGAGATCGGAGACGTTTGCCGCGTATCAGTCAAACGTGATTAGCTACATTGAAAAACCTAAACAGGGTCCTAAAAATAGAGGATGTTTGTCCTACAGGGTAGGTATTTTTAGGGTTTTTTTTATTTTTTTTTGTCCTAAAACAGGGTTCAGGTTTTCAAAACCCTTCAGCGGCACCCCTATACCCAAACATGGGGTCAATACCTCGCTTTCTCAGCCGTGGCCAACGTCCGGGGTGTGGTGCTCTTTTTACGTGTGTTGATTTGACCAATGCAGGATAAAATCGAATACATATATATTTATAGGCGTTTTTTCGACATACAGCTTGTGAAGGTGTCCCAAAATTTATAGCGTAAAAAATGCACTGTTGTGGCTATAAAGAACTAAGCGCCACAATGGGATGTGACTAACAAACTGCCTGGGTGTCCTGTGGTTTGCCTGGTTAATCGTTAACATATAGAAACATTTGACAAACTTGGCCCCACGTGCGATATGACTCGGCGATCTTGCTCTGTGTTTTGCTAAAAATGCTGTGGTTTCCAGGCAGGAAAAAGCTTACTAAGGTAAGGAATATTCGGTCAATTGACTTTTTACTTCTTAGATGATGCCACATTTGCGTTGTAAACAGACTTCCAATGTATAATTCCGTGATCAACATATCGGAACCGTCTAAGCAGAGTGGGTCAAATTTCAAAATATACTTGTCTAAATCTCCCTTCATAGCTTAGCACTGCGAGTACACAACTCCAAATTCAAGAATCTAGTTTTCCTCTACTTAAAAACATAACAGAAAAGCAAACTGATGCGTATTTTCGACGAAGGAATCGATTTTAAGAGCTACCGTTTGTTGATTTCCCTTTGTCACGCAAGGTCAACGGGTCGCTCAATATTGCTCAAGTGACCTGTTTTGAAAACGCTCTCAGAATTTTCCGTTTTATTTACCCCAATTTTTTTTTCGCCTGATGTTTAGTTGAAATGATTGTTGTTCCTCGGAGTATAGTCTCGTTGGGTTAAATCCATGTACCAGATTGCTTTTTTGAGCCTTGAATTTAGCCAAAATTCGGTTGTTTGTAACGAAGGTTGAAGGGTGTAAATTTAAAAATTTCGTCAAAAATTCAGGTTTACGTTTAATTTAAATTTTACACCGCTAATAACCTGTGGAAATAACAGATTTTGACTCCATGGGTTTAATCTTTTCGAAAAGGCTTTCAATATTTAAACGGGGAGCTTTCGCAAAAGTATCGATTTTTCAGCGTGAATTTAGCCTGCCTCCAAGCGCAAAACACAAAAAAAATCACTAAAAATAAATAAAATTCTAAACGACCCGAAACTTATATTTTAGAACTAGTTCACCGCAGGACTTTATTCTGGCACAGTTTGGGGAAAACGCTTTTTTTTCTATCTTGCACCCTTAGTCGGTCCTTACAGCAAACCGCTCTTAATACAAAACGCTCAAATACTGATATGTATCAGTACAAATAACGCGCGAAACGAGTAAACCAGTTTAACAGGTTATGGCGTAGTCCTCTTAGATGAAAAATGTTGGATAATAAATCTCTTATTAGACATTTTAGTGTGTAGTATCGCTGTACATTTTTACTCGTCTTTTGTATTTTGACTCACTCTACTGGCTCGCCAAAATACAGCAAGACTCGTAAAAATATACCGCGATACTACACACTAAAAATGTCTAATAAAATATATTTACTCACCGTTGCACGTAACAAAGGTAAGGCGTGAGCATCAAAACTGAAAACCACAACATCTTGTTTGTCTTATGAGGAAATGAACTTCTGCGTTTTATCCACAACGAGCGGCTGTGAAAATAAACCGGCTCACAGTGAAATCATAAAATAAAATAAAGCCGCTACTTTCTATTTTAAACACACCCAGCAACGAATCAAAGGGGTGGCGAATGGCCTTCCAAAAAAATACGGGTGCTCGCAAACTTTTAGTCATCAGACATATTTCACGGGTCTCGCAGTCTCGTTTTTTGAGCGGTTCTGTACATCTCGCAAATCTCGATTTTTTTTTTCGCGAAGCCATCTCGGAGTCTCGATCTCGGTCTCGCATTCTAGAAAAAGTCAAAAAGTCAAACGCTAGTCTCACTGTCTCGTAAAATCTTGAATTTACCATTAATAAAACTCTCAGTGAGCCCAGGCCCGTAGACAGGATTTTGAATGGGGGGGGGGGGGGGGGGTGTGTTAGAGTGGTAAAGCTTAAGTTTGGATCGTACGAGCGCCGAAGGCGCGAGCTATTATTATTATACAGGCTTCGTCCATTTTATACCAAACGAACTAAAAACGCTAGAGAAGAAAGCATGAATATTGCGTGACACATAACGCGACGAAGACGTCATGTTTATTGAGCGTGTTGGTTTTGTTTTTATTTCTATCAGTTTAAAGGCTGCACCTTCCTCGATGTTACATTTTTTCATACCATGGGAGTTGTATTTGCTTACAAACTGAGACGAGTTTCCCGTCTTCTAATATGAATTCGCTAATTTATACCTTGTGAAATCTTTAAATACCAAGACAAAATCGACTTAGCATTTTTAATCGTTGTGTAAGGTTCGTGTTTCTTTGCTAAACTTACCATTGGCCACAAACAGGCGGGCTTTAATACCTTAGTTTTCATAACTCCCGATAATTACCTCAGCTGAATAAACCTAATTATAATTCGGTGTTTTCCGTCTTAGAGTTTTCGGCTCTCCTTGCTCGCGAGGTGATACGAAGCAATTGATTGTACAAACTAAATAGCCCTTTTCACGGTTAACCTGAAATATTTGCATAACAATACAGTTAAACATAGAAGCGAGGCGATTTCGGGCCACAAGCTGTAAAAACATCGTGATTTTCTAGAACTCTGTTTTAAGCATAAAAAATAGTTTTAAAACGGAGAAGAACTAAATATACAACTATTTTAGTTAAAGTTTGCTGTAAAGATCGTAATCCGATCTCCCCGTTGCTTATGCGAGTCTACTCTTTTATTAATAGAGAAAAGTCGTTTTACATTTTTTTTGTAAAAACAACGTGAACTAAAAGAATTGTAGTTCTTCTACATTTTAAAACTGTTTTTTTTATACTAAAAGAGTTAAAGGAGTTCCAGAAAAACACGTTGTTTTGCAGCTTGTGCCCGAAAATTGCCTCGCCTTCTATGTTCAAGTGTATTGTTTATGCAAATAATCGCAAGTTAACCGTGAAAAGGGCTATTACTAGCTAACATGTAGTAAATCAGAAAAAAAAAAGTATACAAAAAAATATTACACTTGTTTTACAAAGGTTTTTAACTTGTTTACTTTTCACACAGCGTGACGTGCCGCTGTTTTATTTGCCCAGCCGAATACAAGCAAAAAACAACTTTATATTCCACACCGATTTTCATCAGTTCCCTCAGGGCTCAAAAGTCAAACAAAAACCTTTCAACAAACTTGTGGAAAAATTTTTAAATTGGATTCTTCACTATACGCGTAGGAAAAACTCAGGGACAGACGGGAATCTCATTCTCGCAAGTGTTTCTAGTAAGCCAACTTGCCATCACAAAATATCAAAACGGCAACTAAACAGTGAAAAACCTACTTACATGATTACATGAAAAATAAAGAGATTCTGGTTAATTGAAGCTCGCTATAAAGTTCAAGTAAAAACATTATGCGGAGGGACGTGAAATAAACCACTAATCAAAGCAGACGTTTTATAGCTACTCACCGCATAGATCCGGACACCATAAACAAATTCACGCAACTTCATAATAATATCATTGATTGTCTTTAGCAAGGCTACTAAGGTGTATTTAATATCTTCTAGGTAAGAAGTGCAAAGAAACGGCAACAAAAGAACAAGCAATTTTTTCTTACCTTCCTGAAAATAAATTTCGACATCTTTCCATCTGCGCCAAAAACAACAAAACCTGTTTGTTTTTCGAAACTGGTTTTCAAGGGACCTTTTATTCTGCCGTGCCCTAATTGGTCAACAGCCAATCCCCCATAACCTCCATCGGCATTGATTAAGGATTGCTATTGGTGGTTTTCATCAACGTTACAAAACAGTTTGCTTGCATGAACAGCACCAGAAAATTAACAGGTCAAAGAGCAGGCAGAAATAAACGTTTTGTCCAAATTATAGCTTTGTAGCGTTTTTCATAACCGAGTTATTACCAAACGAATTTTTAGAAAATTACAGTATTTAGTACAAATATGGCGCCATAAAATTGCACAAGACGTAGAGTAGATTCTACCGTCACTATCATTAGCTTTCACTTTAAACCTGTTTAGACATCACTTCTAAATTATTAGAAACACGTTCATCCGGGACTTCACAAATTTCAAAATGCTCTAATTCCAAAACGAAGAACTGGATCAATTCCTAACTTTGCATAGTGATTAATGATTTTCATGTCTAGAATATATAAAAATAATAGCTTTGTAGGATTGACAGTTTAGATTTTAGAATTTTGATGACGTCAGATGTAAACAACGAATACTTTCTTTCAATCTTTATAATAGTCGCTTTCAAGGTCTTTCTGTCATATTGCCGGTGTACATTGTTTGTATGAGAAAAATTAAACGGAATTCGATGTCAAATCATTTCCGTACGTAAGATTTGATCAGTTCCAGTGTCAATTTTTGAATTGTAAGTCTAAAGAGCATGATGTAGTCGTGTTTTAAAGTTCCATAAATTTGTCTGTATAATTGCCATCAAACTTATTAGAGTTTTACAGCGTTTCAAAATAAGCCATTAAACTGCACAAAAAGCACAATTATAACGTAAAAACGGCGTTCCGGACACCTACAGGAAAATTTTGTCGTTTGGGTGCCCCTGGCATTTCCAGCCATTTCAGAGGAATTAAATTCACAATTTTCCCGGGGGAGCATGCGCCTGGACCCCCCTAGATGAATCATGCTGACGCGTTCGTATTAGCCCCCCACACTCAAAAAACTGCTAATAAAACCTTATTCGCGTGAAAAGTACTCTTAAGTCCAGTCATTATAAAAGGATCAGCATCGCAGATGGAAATGTATTATATGGGGAGACTAGTGAGTCACTCTGTAGCCTGTTCCAGAGAAAACGCATAGGGGAATAAACGAAGGAGAGTTTTATTCGCGTTCGATTTCTTTCGCTCGTCCCTACTAACTGAAAGCCTGGAACGTGCTTGTCACTTTGTTACAGCGCCGAATTGAAAGAGACGACAGTGGCGTATCCAGGGGGAGGGTCGGGGTCCGGACCCCCTATCAGATCTGAGGGTTTTTTTTTTGCTTTCTCCATTATCCATATAGCAAAACCATCTCCAGGATCAACCAAAATGCACTTTTCAGAGCCTGAAATATCCAAATTTTTCTCGGGGCGCCCCCCATCAGGCGCCACCCCTCCCACCCTGAACATGGCTACGCCGTGAAAGGAGGAATAGCTACTGCCGTCTACTTCCAAAAATTATCCTTCTACTTCACATTTTCGGGAAAACCCTAGGACCCCCCTATCAAAAATTCCTGGATCCGCCCCTGGACGATCTATTAGTATAGGTAATCGCATGGGGCCGAGTAAATTAAGGATTAATATCACGCGTGTTTTCAGAAGTTGCAGAAATTGCCCGAGTCGCGCAGCGACAAGGGCAATTTCTGCAACTTCTGAAAACACAAGTGTTATTAATCCTTAATTTACGAGGAAACATGCGATTACTTGTTTATGACATAGAGGGCAAAATATTCGGAAAACATTCAAGGCGCGAAGCTAAATTCAGCCGGCAGAACGAAAATATTCCTTCCTAAAATCACACAGAATCACAGCGAGATCGAGCAAAACCGTTGAATCCCCTTACGTTCAGAAAGAGGAATAACGTTGACTGTTATGTAAATCAATGTAAGTCGTGAAAAAATAACAAGCTTACACTCAAGCCAAAGTAAAACGTAATTTTTAATTCACCTGTTTGGCATGTTTTGAAGCTTTCCTCTGGCGAGCTGGCTTGACATGTCGAATCCTAACATCGATTAAAACAGCAGAAACGAACGGACTCCAAAAAACAAACTTGTAGAGGCCATTAATTTCTCCTGTTTAATTTGTCTTTCTTTTGAACAAACTCTTGGGCTCTCTCTCTTGCCTCTTGGTTGTACATGTGATGAAGCCCGTATTTTAACAGAAGTGAAGCGAAGAAGTCAGTTGGCCGCCATGAAGAATTTCGTCGCAAACTCGCCCCCCACCGACAAGTGTGCTAGGCTGATGCAATGTTTTCCTAGTTTTCAATTGAAATAATATTCTGTTTGTTTCGTCGGTGAAACACTGAGTATTCAACTTTTCCGGAATTTCGTTTCACAGCTATCACCCAGTTTCCATTCCTTTTTCATCAAATAATTCGGGAAACTGTAGTCAAACATCCGAAGCGAACGTACAAGCGAGCGCTGTGTTTGATAATTCCCCAGCCGTCAAGAAGCATCAACTAAGTGGCAGCGCGCTCTAGCCAATTAGGAGCGAGGGATTTTGCCGCTCCGAACCAATTAGGAATCAAGTAATTTTTCCCAGCGGGCAAACCGAAAAAATGCCAATGAAAAATGCCCTCGGTCTCAGCCAATCAGCATTCAGTAATTTTTCCCTCTATGTTATAAACCCTTTATGCGTCCTTCCA
>MU827160.1:0-10075 GCA_029204205.1 Desmophyllum pertusum | reverse complement strand
TTTTTTAATCACATAATGGCCATAGAATGTTGGGGAGGAGAGATTTGCATGACGAGCCAAAAGAAAGTAACTGCGAGGAGGTAAATAAGTTTAATATTTGAAAACATACCATGAGGGTCGCATACAGGACAAATACACTAGCAGCTTTTCCTATGGCAGTTCTTGCTTCTTTGGCAATATTTACATTCTCAGGAAGCTGTGATAGAGAGGCATCTGTTAGTATACATCATAACATATGCATTTTCTGTGGTTCAATAAAACCGGGGACGCCGGAAAGCTTGGGAAGAACAAAAGAAGAGATTGTATATCATGAGCCAAAGCTGAATGATTTACAAGCTTCTTGAGTGTTAGATCCAACATGCCAAGTGGCTTATTGAACGAATAAAACCATAGAAATGCATGTATATTAAAGCTTATCTACTTTTTGCATTGTAGCTTACATTCCGGCTCTCAATAAATAATAAAAGTGCAATTTCTGCTGTTAGAAATGTTGAAGTTTACAAATTTTCTTACTGCTTCTTTAAGCCAGTCGTGGAATTACTGCATTTGGAAGATTCAAAATCTTCAGGTCTGTCCTGCCAATAGTTTGGGATTCTGAAAAATAAAAACCCATCATTATGAAATGGTGAAAGCCTCTATAGCTAATCAGATTGTGAGTGTGATCAAGCCCTGCTGTTTTGTACACATCACTGCCATAAAGTAAACAAACTGTCAGTGAATCAGTTTTCTTGAAAGTACTTTACTTAATAAGGTGCGTTACTGGGTTCTAATATAAACCGTGCGTGTGCTCACAGCGTAGACCGAATTGTATAAAAGCATGCTCGCTTCGGCCAATGTGTTCATGATCGGTAAGGATGTCAATTTTTCCTGCTCTTCTAGTAATCATTACCCACCCACGCAATATAACTACCATTTTCCGATTTGTGGATGATTATTTTACTTTGACACAACAGTGCGGCGAACACCTTGAATTTCTTGAACAATTTCACAACAAAGCAAATGTCGGATTTCTTCTTCGAGTTTCTCCGCGAAATAATTCACGGCAATTCTCTAGAGCCCGCTCTACTGTACAGACAAACTATAGAATGCGATAGCTAGTGTTGAATGTGTGGAATAGCATCTGTCCAATAGAAATTCTCGTTATATGGAAACGGCTGTTTTGAGCCGTTGTTTTGATATTCAGCGGCAACAGAGTATGCTCAGAAACAGGTTTGGAACGGGTCATCGTTCTTGTGCGTACACCAATCTGTTCACGATGGCCCTCTATTGTTGTAATTGATGTTCATACTTAGGCATCTGTTTTCAGCTGGTAAGGATTTATACCTCCTAGTATATTTTCAGTGTAACCATGCGATCTTTAATTTATGTATACAGTACATATAAGCCTTTGATTAACCTTGCTATCAGATGATCAAGGGCTTTTATAATCCCGGCTCGTGTTATACTTAGCCTTTTAAAATGTCTGGTCAGATCATCAACACACATTTTTGTGTGTTACCGTTTCTCATTTTTAGTTTATGCATAATTATGTTCCGAGCCAGTCAGAGACGTGCATTTTCAAGGCAAGAAGTCCAATAACATGAGTAGATTCGGAAGAAGTATCCAATGGATGTTTCTTGCTCAGTTTGGTGGTCTTAGCGTGTGCAACGAGGTTCTTTTGCGAGGTACACTCAGTCTTTTTGACGTAACCATGGTCAGGACAATTTCTCCATATTTATAACGCCATTAATCACTTGTTAAACAGGAATTGTAGAAGTTCAAAATAATGTAAACAGGCTCCTTACAAGTGAGTTAATAAGTAAAAGTAGTCAACTGCCTAAGAGCCTGTTTACATGGCGGGAGGTTGATCCTAGCACTAGAATGATCCTAGCGCTAGGATCAACCTCCCGCCATGTAAACAGGCTTCTTTCAAGTGAGTAATAAGTAACAAAGTCCACTGCCTAAGAGCCTGTTTACATGGCGGGAGGGTGGATCCTAGCACAAGGATCATCCTATCAGGTGAACACGAGACTGACTTCAAACATAAACAAGCGACGAGCAATGGTGATGTCAACAATTCAGCATTGACTTGAATCACCATTGACTGATTGACGAAACCACAGCAAGTGACTTGGCCTTGCTGAATGCATTACCTACTGTAGCAAACTACTTTCAATGAATGGCCCTTTTTCACACTAGAAGATGGACAACACGTTTTGGGACGAACAAGTCGTCTCCGATGGACAATTCGTTCTTAGTGTGAAAACGGGATGGACACAGATTTTGGATGTAAAAGTCATCTGATTTTTGTCCCGCCGATTTTGTCTGTCCTTAATTGAGACAATTTTATCGAGGGTCCAATATTTTTTCGTCTAGACTTGATAAGTTTTTCCAAAAGCTGACACACCAGATGAACAAATGGTACCGTTATCTCGAGTCTAAACGAGGAGGTAGCTGTGGACTAGCAAATAGAAGGTCAGCTTGGGTTTTGTGCGGTAATCAAAATGGCCGGCAACCCATGCAAATGTTGAACCAAGCCTGGTTGTTCTAGTACCCGAGGCCCCTCCCTCTTCCTTTGCTTTCCAAGAATCTTCTGTATTATTGCTACGTTCTTCTTCGATTTATTAATATTTAAATTCTTGATATTAATTTATTAGAGGACCAAACACCAACACAGAGATGACTTACTTTAACCATACTAGTTTTCACCCACTACATGCAAGACCGTAAAAAAAAATTAAATTTATGATAATAAAATTGTCAGGGGACACAATATAAATATCATTCAGTTGACTTGTACAGTTCCGCCTGCCAGACCAGCCGATTTGTCACATTTTCTAGTGTGTGAATGGATTCCGTGTCGAATGAAAAACGGCCAAATGTCCCCCCCAATGACCGGGGTCCATTTCTTCCCGTGTTGCTTATAATTATACATAATATTTTATTTTACAATTTTTTTTTTTTTTTTACCTATAGTGTTTGTTGTTGTTGGTTGATGAAGACTGGACATCAAGATCAATGACTAGGTTTAATTTTAACAGGGATTAAATGAGCAAGAGTAGAAAGTCACTGAGTACTAAAGAATAAAGTAGACGTCGATTACCGGCGAGGCCTCTAGTATATATGATACTGGATATGGAGGCCAGGTCAGTACAAATGGAAGATTAAGAACATTGTTTGGTTTGAAATGGGAGATAGTCCAGAAAAAAAAATCCACACAGACCCCTGAAAAGCAGATGGCAAACATTTTTTTCAATCCCCCCCCTCCCCCCGTGTGCGCCCCAGCCCAGTTTTCCGGGTCGTGCCAAGACCCCCTCCCGCCAAGGATTTCCAAGGCCGGAACGCGCACCCCCCCTCCCCGTGAGAATTTCCCAGCACGCCATCTGTCAAGGAAGTGTGTTTTTTTATTTTATGGAATGAATTCACATACACCGTGGTGTACCTCACTCGTGCATGGTCATTAGCGTCAATTTGAGTTTGGCTTATTAATTTTACTTGAGGCTCTTTGTGAACCCCTTTAATTTCCGGATGATCTGTTATTCTGAAATTCTCCCTAATTGTTTATTGTAATTAAAAATTTTCGTATGCGGTACTTATTTCCCCTTGAGGAGAATGTTACGGCGCTTGGTCAAATTGTTGAGATGTTGAGAGGATGTTGGGGTCAAGGAATAAATGTACCATTACCGAGAGTAAAACTCTTTCCAGGCACTCCACCAAAGTTTGCACCTCAGCGGCAAACCTGTCCTAATATATTTTCCTCTTTCTACTTAACAATTCCCCAGAGAATCCTGTGATTTTCCAATGTATAATGGTACATGTGTATTTTTCGGTCTGATCATGGTGTCGTGGTGCCCGTGTACTGTACACTTAAAATAAAATAATGAAATGCTCATGAATAAGGAACAGTCAGCATGAAACTGGTAAAAAATATGGCAAGTCGCATTGAAATATGCAAATCAGTGCTGAAAGGTATGGTTCTATTGGGTCTGACATAGATTGTGATCGTTTGTTTAATGTAACGTATTCAAGGTTTATAAACAATTATAGGGTCCATAGCAAATGGGGGGTGGAAGGGGGTTAAGGTTTTAAGTGTTCTATTTGAAACTGTGTTGTCAACAGATGATGAACTAGAGGAGTTAATCCAGACATCAGAGTGATGGTTTAATCGAAACAAGCAGGCTGAACTGTTTGTTATGGTCTGATTCTATGCTCGTTACATATGGTAACCAACCAGATGGCGCTTGCACAAATGGTACGTATTTTGGTCGATGCTTGGTACATGGACTTATGTAGTATTAGGAATTTCTGCGGTGTGAGTTATGGTTGTATGTCTCGCGGCGCATCATAAAGAGGAAAGGCACATATTTATTAATGTAAACCCTATTGACTACTACGGGGTGGGCTTTTTCCAAAAAACCGTTCAACAATTCTAGCAGTCCCAGATAGATGCCTATTTCTGGCCATTCATATCTCAACCAGTTTAATGGCTCAAAACTGTCTACAACTTGGTTTAAAACACGGCAACTAAGCATCCCCTTCTTGGGGGGCTAACGTAGAAGCGACGAATTCAATGAATTTTTACTCAGAAGGGTGCCATGGGGGGAGCGGCGGGGGGGGCTCGGTAAATCAAAAATTTGGACATAGTTTTTGTGGTTTTGAAAACCCACGCGGTGACTTTAGGCTTATTTTTTCCTTTTATTTTTTTGCCGTGTCTTGCTCTGCCTTTTTCTCACAGTGCATTTTATATTTTGTGGTTTTGTTGGCCTTTCATGAGAGTCGTGCTTTGTGGTGCACGGTTGAAAAAGAACAACGTTTTAGCCTAAAGAAAACGTTGGTAAAAGGGGAATTTTTTTTTGACAAAGAGTGGTGCCAATGGTAGTGAAGGTCGGCGGGGGGGGGTTTTTGATGTGGTTTTGGAGGAAAAAATCCAAGTTTGTGTTTCGTGTAAGCTATATCTCCGGTCCAATTTAATGTTTCGTGCTCGGTTAGGGCATAGTGGGCTTTGTTAGACATTTTCCAACTCTATCCGTTGATTTATCAAAGACATCCTCCTGGGGGCGTCCATACAGTGATGACAGTCCACAAGTGGTAAGGGTCTGTGGTCTCGTGCTTGGCCGTGGTTATGGCCGCGTTTAGTTAGGTGTCAAAGGGTTAGATGGTGTGAAATATTTTCATATGTTTTTCTTTTTATTAATCAATTTAACTTGCTTCTAAACCTCTCATTCTTAGTCAATTCAATTCAGCTTGACTAAAAATACCAGAATGATGATTTTGGTCACTGGTTGGTCGAGTTTACTGGTGAAAATCAGGCAGTCTTACCGATTGGTAAGTAGCCTCGAGAAGAAGCTGAAAACCGCTACATGTAACATTGAACATATAATGTGTAATCAAATCATAAGATTGCAGCGGCGTGGGGACTGATTTTTGTGATGAAAACAAGGTTGTCCAGGAAGTAACGGGTTTCCAAAATGTAAAAGTGTATACCAAGAATATGTACCTACGCCAAGATACCCAAAATGTGTACATGGTACAATCATGGTAAGCACAAGAGGGGGGAACATATGGCCGGGGGGGGGCCTTTTTAAAACCAAAATATGGGCAAGATTACTAGGTGTGCATTGGAGTTTACAGCTGTACAATAATGAAATTGGAAAACTGCTCAATGTGGCGTTGGCGCAACGTTCGCTCTCATAGTTACAAGCTTACACACTTGAAATTCAATCTTTGATAATGCCTACACTGCATAACACAATGATTGTAGCATGTTACCAACCTCAAACACTGAGTACACAATGCAGAATTATTGTCAGTTACTTTTTCAACCAAATTCTTGCTCAGCATTTGTTCTCATCTGTAGGTTTAATCCGATGTACCCGGGGAGGCCATGGTGAAACTCTACTGTCCAAAGTGTATGGATGTTTACACACCAAAGTCGTCACGGCATCACCACACAGATGGAGCGTACTTTGGGACAGGTTTTCCTCACATGCTGTTTATGGTCCACCCAGAGTACAGACCCAAAAGAACCTAACAACCAGTTTGTACCAAGGTTTGTGTTGTTTTGTCTGTTGGCCACTCTGTTGCCACTCTGTTAAGGTCATTCCTTAGTATTGCACTGCGCATCCTTTCTGCGCATAATTTCGCGTGTGATTAGCGCGCGCACATTAAAAACATGGCGGCTTTTTCATTATGGCTATACTCGCCAAGAGGTTTTTTGATCGTTTTCTCGTAAACGAGCATGGTGACCTATCATTTTTTTCCGCATATTTAAGTCTAGTAATCATCTTCTTTCTATACAAGGAGTATAGACCAATTTCTCAGTGCAGAAATATTAATAATCACTTAAAACGTGAAAAAATACGTGTTTTTGGTTGATTTTATAAGGAATTATGAGGGATTTTTTAGTCGATTATATCTCTTTCGCGAGGCTGGTGACCTATTCCTTTTTATTCTATATTTTGAAACATTACATCACAATGTTCACTCATATTACAGTGGAATCCCAATTTTTCAAACCTCCAAGGGAAACAAAAATTGCGTTCGAGAAATCGGAAGTTCAAAATATCTGGGGTAAATTACAGTGAAACCAAATCCTGGGGAAACGACTTTTGGTTGAATCAAGTTATCGGGTTTTTTGTGAGGAAAATCAAGGGTTTGAGAAATTGGGATTCCACTGAAACATGTTCTTCCAACATTGAAACGTTCTTGACATGGCTTCTCAACAATATTAAATAACAAAATTATTTCTTTGAAGTGTTTTTTTTTTTTTTAAAGAAAAGTCATTTGAATAAAAGAATAAAAGGGTTATAAAGGTCTGAAAAGTGAAAATATTATAATTGAACTTTGTTTTCTTCCAAATTGTTTCTGTACATGTACATGCAGTGTTCCCATTAACGCACAACTGTGCGTATCTGACACACAAAAAATAAAAGGACGCACAGTTTTTAGCCACAGTACGTCCCAGGGACGCACATAAATCAGCGCTCAAAATTTCGAGTGTTTTCATAGTTTGGTCTACTCTTGAGATAAATAGGATTTTTCAAGATACAAAACACACATAAGAAACAATGTTAAAGTTTCACTAGTTTCCTTTACCTTTTCATTACCTCTCCAAGCTGGAAACTATGAAAATTTGGCTGCAAACTCGAAAACGAAGCAAGAATCACAATGATAATCACGCGAACGAGCGAACAACTCTCGGCTCGTTGATGGTCAGCGGTCAATACTTCATGTAATATTACATGATGTGTATATCACTTAAATGCCTTTCTCACTAGGGGACCCTTAAAAAATAGAAAGGACCCCCAGTTACTGGAACTGGGGGTCCTTGGGACTCCTGTTTTCCAAAATGAGTGGGGAAACACTGTACATGTAGAGGATTCCAAGTCTTGTGAGGGAAATAACTTTCTGAGGAATAATGTGCAGTTTATCCAATTTACAAATCCTACTGAATCATCAAATTTACAATATGATGCTTGTTTCACAGATTATTTGGATTCAAAATTTCACCATGGCTTATCAGATACAGGAACGAGCTGCAAGCCCAAAGAGGACGGTCAGCGTCCGCTCGTCCACGATCAACCAAACCACACTACAAATAAGAGCAATTTATTTTTCTATCTCGCTTTGTTTATTTTAGTTTTTGTTTGAACAATGTCATGTCAAATGCTCAGATTTTCAGGAAAATGCCTTTAGTTAATAATAGAACACGTGTTGAAAAACCGTAAATTAGAACTTTGTAGTTCTACTGGTAACAAACTATGAAAAGCTGTATTTAAATTAATACTTGCTACAGTAAATCCTCCATTATTTTTTCCCTTTTACAAGTAGAATTCATTAGAGAGGTTATCAATTGGGTCTCAAAAGTAATCCGGAATTGCTTTGGTTTGATTTACGACACCCAATTGAAAACTTTTCTAAGACTCCTGTCCTGCAAATCAGTACAGTGGAAACCCCGCCTTACGACCACCTCGTTAATACGACCACTTTCTTTGTCCCGAACTGAAGTTCTACTCAGTCATTTTCTTATTTAAGAACCCCGTTTAATACGACCAGATTTTGCTGGCCCGTTGGTGGTCGGATTAACGGGGTTCACACTGTATTACTTTTTAGTTACATTGCTCGGTCTTTGAAGTTTGAAACGTAACTGTCTCGTGCTCTTTAATTTCATCGTCGTCTTCATTGTCGGTCCTTATACATGTAAGTTACGTGTGAATATTCACTCGTTAGTACTGCCAACAAAACAGACATCTTTGTATTTTAATACCCTAATACCTTAAGTGATGCACTGTAAGAATAATAATTATTGGTTAAAAATCTTACACAAATTCACGTTTGCATGAAATAAAACAGATTTTCTTAACCTCCACATTTGGACACATTCTCAGTTGAAATTAGCTTGAAGGGTGAGATAGAGCCATGCGTCAAGCACTACTGAGATTCATGTGTTCCTCCCCCCCCCCCCCCCCCCCCCCCCCTCCCTAATAGAGGATTCTAAATATAAATTAATTTTAGTGGTACAGTCAAACAGGTTTTTACTGGCAGTAAAATATAATTATTATTTTTGGTCGTGGTCAAATGCCAATACACGTTTTGTCTATAACTTGCCGTTTAGCTTTGTTATCATGTACGTGTGTACAGCTTACAAAGGATTTCTTTGTGAACATAAAATAGAGCTAGCAGATTGATGTATATACACTGTATGTGACCCCTTGAGTTACAATAGGGAGTTTACGAAACCACGATGGCAACGAGAGCGTCGCTAAACGAAAGGTTTAATGAGCAGTACAGTGGCTCTGCACGTGCGTTATTTGTACATTTCTTAATCGTCCTCTGCAAATGTGAAATGACTAAATTCTGCGTTTTGTGGAGAACGTGAACCACTAAGTTTCTATTTGGAACTGAACGCAATCTTTACATATTCAGCGGAGGATAGCTCTGACATCAATAGTCTAACTGAATGCATCTACAGATTTATCGCGAAATTCTTAAAGGAGCTATGTCACGGTTGGCGCATCTTGAAAAAATTGGCCATTTTTTTCAAGTTCGCCATTCGCAGTCCGTCTTAATCTTCTCCATCCTTGTTCCTGTTTAATTTATTATTACCTCTGGTGTTTTTCTACCTTAGTAAAGTATTATTTTGAGGCAGTTTCTTCAGTTTGAAGGTGATTTTGCACTTCGCAAAAATGACTTAAAATATCGTGACATAGCTCCTTTAAGCACAATGTAAATTCATTTTTAATCGACGTTTACCTCGGCGGCGGCGTTGTGGTTGAGTAAACTCCTTAGTTTTTGTCTTTGGTGCAGTTTCAACAAGCACAATCGTAAAATAAAGGTTATTATTGTGCGTATTGCATGAAATGAATAAAGTTATTTGTTTTTGTTATCTCAACATCTTGTCAAAGACTGATAAACTCTGTGCCTTGGTGTAGTTCCAATGGGAACAACAGCGTCTGTTGAGGCGAAATGACTTCTTCGGGAATCGAATGAGCCCGCGGTTTGTGTCAGCGAAGTACGTTACCAGGCAACATGATTTATCATCACTCCGCTAGAGTGAGTACTCGTGTTTGTTTTCTGATTGGATAATAACAATCGGAAACTCTGAGGGTTTTCAAACGAAGATTTGTAAAAAACGGAAACTCGTTTGACAGACTGGTCTATATTGGGCCGTTTCTGAGTTATATTTTGCCTCCGTTTCAGTACGAGGCTTCGTGCACAACCTTTGTTTTACTCACAAGACTCGTGTTTTCATAAGAAAATGAAAAAGGCCTGGGAAGGACTCAAAATGTAATAAAAAACAATCACCTACAATGAAATTTACATAAAATGGAAACCTCTGCTCCAACTGGGCTAATTCAGTTTTCCACTCGCATCCCGGCAGTGGGACTCGCGTGTAAAAGTGACGGGGACTGCTCGTCGTACCGTTATAGGGGTTGATATTCATGGTTTTGGAATCGATGACCACAGTTAGAGTTATTCCGGCACCTTCTAGGGTATGGACGCCAGAAACTGAATATCACAGGAACTAGTTTTATTTTGGTATTAGGTACCTAAGGGCCTCCACAGACTAGGCCAATTGTTATCGATAACTATTTAG
>MU827159.1:0-10108 GCA_029204205.1 Desmophyllum pertusum | reverse complement strand
GATCACGCGGGGAAGAAATTGCATTTTTCATGCATTTTGCCGTTTGCGCTTTGAGAGCGAGTTCTTCAGACCCAGGAAATAACCACCTTTTGAACTACTTTAAAAAAGTTGATTTCAACCTATACTGTTAATATTAGCGCGTTTTTACCGATTTGTCTTTATTTCGCCGTAATTTAGTGGAGCTTGTCGCTTTTTTAATTTGTTCGGGGAAATTTTGTGGCTAGAAAGTATCTGTATCATCAAGTTGTAGTTAACCACAAATAAAACACTTGATTTTTAAACTGTGGGTGTTGATGTTTTGATTTTTTTGCTAGAAATAGATATGTAATGAGTGGTGTATACTTTAATTAGAAGGTGGGCTGATTCTCAGAATTGTAGACAAGATTCCCGGAAATCGATACGCAGTATACGCACTTTTACGCGCCTCGACGAATAAAAATATTCCCGGAAAAAATCCGCGCGCGAACACGCGCGTTAAACCGCATCTGCCATTCCATATAAGGAAAGTTAATTTTGATTGGCCGGGAAAAACCCACGCATTGAATCGAACCTATACGCTTCTTCGTGATTAGTTTCTGGTAGTACTGCATAGATTTGATGGGAGTGATGTAGTCGTTTTTCTGTTTTCCATACATTTGTCTGTAAATTTTCTACGCGGACTTTGACTCCTAATTTCATCATACAAATTTATGGAAAAACCTGAAGATGAGTGTGTTGCAAACGTTAACACATCATAAATATCTGAAAACGTAATCAGTGAAATATTTTCCCAGCTCTCTGAAGCTTACAGGCTGTGAATATTACAGAAACAAAATTGTACGGAATTTATTTGATGCTCATACAATCATTGTTATAGACTGCAAAACAGCAGTCTCTCTTTTTTCTCTCCTTGTTTTCGTGGCCTAATGGTTATTGAATTTCATTTCATTGTGTTGTGTTCTTGTGTTCATAGTGCCCCTCTCCACGCAGGCCGGTATAAATGGGTACTGGCGAACTATTAGAGAAACCTGACGAAATGCTGGGGGTGGGGGGGAGGGGGAAGGGGGGGGGGGGGGGGGTAAACCTCCGATGGACTTGCATCCCATCTAGGGGGAGCAACAATACTCCCAGTCGGCTTCATTTTACGGCATTGTGGACCAGCAGTTTGGCCTCGAGTGCGACCTATGATAAGAACCTTTTCATTGTGAGATTGTATCAGTAGCACTCCCAGTTTTGGTGATATTCGTATGTATTATGGAGTTAAACTAAAGGCTCTCTCACAACGTTTTTTAAGTTGTGCTCAGATAAAACTGTTATTGACGTCTTTCGCTTGGTATTACATGGCTCATTAAATCTCGTATTTTTACCATGTTTTTCCCTCATTGAACTTAGTATTTCGTTACGATCCTCGCTTATCGCCTCTTCCTTAGCTTGTTCTCTATTTCCATTCTTTGAATTACGTTACATTGTGAACAAAACTATGTTTTTTTTTTCTGGAGGATAAAGATAGTTGCTCGAGGTCTAGAATAGAATTAAAAAACAAAACAGGCAGCCATTTCTTTGTCAATCTTCCTGCTTTTTATTTAACATCAGCGAAACTTGAAACAATTACAAAGCAAACCCAGTAATCAGAGAAACCACTCGTTATATAATTAAGCAAGTTATTACTGTCCCATTATAAGCGTTTATGCAGGAATGGATGTTTTGTCTCGGGACCTAAGCCTGAGGTTTAGGAACCTCTTCAATAAAGATCCGGGGACACTGAATTCCAGCCTGTGCAGGCGTCAGTGTTTCCATATCCGGCACAGTTACCGACCCAGAATCCCACGCGCACCTTCCCTTTATGGATGTTGTTACAGTGGCCTTCAATATGGCGGACGCGGTGGAGATTTTGAGCCTTTACTGCCGCCTAAGTACACAACACCGTCATTGGCAGGGGAGCTGCACATTCAGCGCCGTTGAATGTGAAATACCAGCGTTTACAGCACCCGGTGCAGCCTTGAACTCTAAGGGTACCAGTCCAGTAAACATGGAGGGATGTGTCAGTGAAGTTCTTGGTGAACACACAGTCCTGAAAAAAGTAATGATAAAAAAGAAGGAAATTTAAATTGATAATTCATTTCAATAAAAGCGGAGAAAGTAAAGAATGAGCGCTTTGTTTATTCAATGATAATCATACAATTAGTTCAAGTTTTGTAAGGAAACAGACTCTCCCTGGCTTAGTTTGTTAGAGATTGCAGTAAAGTTCCATTTTCCCGCTATAATCTGATATGGTATAGTTGTACAAATATCGTTGAATAAACGCAAAGTTCAAGTTGTAAAACGAAACATTCAACCTTGATCAAACCGTTGTCCTTGCCGTCATTCAACTTATTCCACGCACATTCTTTCCAGTTCTTATATGACATAGAACCAGCACTACCAGGGATTCCACTTGTTCCAGTCTCTCCACGCTGCCCCTTTTGGCCGGCGAGGGCCCTGGACTCCAGGTTCTCCTTTAGCGCCATCCTTTCCATTGATACCAGGCTTTCCTTTGGTTCCTGGAGGGCCCTGGGTTCCAGTCTTCCCCAGGTCACCTTTGGCCCCGTCACGGCCATCACGGCCGTCACGCCCTGGTGCCCTAGGGGACCCAGGCTTTCCGTGCATACCAGGGATACCACCATAATAGAAAGGAGGAGGTTGCTGGTTTGGAATAAGAAATGAGTTTTGACATAGTCAGGCTTCGATATCATAGATACTCCCATATAAATTCTGCTTTACCATTATCCTCGTATAGTGCTTTATTATTCTGAATCTGGCCTTAAATAGATGTAAATACTTTCTCAGAAGTTGACTAACAAAACTACTTTGCTCTTACTATAATCAAGAAATAAACTTTCATAACGAGAAAATATCGAATTTTCAATATTCTGGATTGTTTGCGTAGTTTCAATTGTTTCACAACAGTTTGACAACTATGCCCAAAGTTAAATCAATATTTGCAAAGAAATAGAGGTTACTTCATGGAAAATGCGCGCGTACGATTTTTATTCACGAGTTGAGAAGTATCAGAAAACGAACGACGTGAGCGCAGCGAACGAGTGAGTTTTCTGATACACCTCAACGAGTGAATAAAAATCGTACAAAGCATTTTCCATGGTGTAATTTGTTTATTTTATAGGTACTGAGATTTTATTTCGTGTAATAATCAACTTTTTTTATTTGGTACTCAAATTTATTTCGTGCGATGATCAACTATAAAAAATCGTTCACATTTTCTGAAAATACTTAGCAACGGCTTGAGCTTAATAACATTTAAACATTTTCAAAAGCTCGTTTTAGAAATAGTCAATGTCTATAAACAATGACAAAGCAGCAAACAAGTTAAAATGAAGCTTACTGGATGAAAAACAAATCCGTTTTTACTCATCATCAGAGTCACTTTCCAAAGGCCTGAGTCGTTTCCATTTTGACAATGCTGCGGGACTACATGGATTTGTCGTAAGCGTCGGAGACTGATTAACTGTATTTATGTTAATCGAAACAAATTTACCGCCTTGAATGACGGCTCCACTGAATAATGCCATGGCATGAGCTATATTTCGAAGAGAAACCTTCTTTTGCAATTAGTGATGGGTCAAACCATAGGTTGACTGGACTATGCTTACCGGTATTCTGGGAGTCGCAGGTCGAGGGACCGGGAATGGCTGTTTCAGATGAAGACAAAGATGTGGTACCGGCCGTAACACTGCTTAGCACTTTTGACATGTGCATCTGCTGTTTCGTCGACACACTGCTGTAGTTTTCTATGCTCTTCAAATTCTTATGGCCAGATAGTTGTGCAATTTGCGTGGGTGGAATGTCATGTTCACTTAGCGTCTGGATCATGGTGTTTCTGCCGCTGTAATTTCGAAGCCTGTTGTTTTCAATCCCGCTTTCTGAACCATTGTTTTCATTAACCCGTTGAGTTTGTTTACACCAACAGCACTGCACTTGAACCAGCCTTTTGTTACAAGCGACTCTGCCTTCAAACCGTTGTTTACAGCGAGATAAAAGGGAGCATCTTCTCGATTCATTTGCTGAGGTCTCTTCTCAGCAAAGAATTTGTAAACCACAACAGGATCTCTTTCAGTTCCATCGGTCGCAACATTTTCGGTGGTACTGTTCGGACATCGCGGCAGTCTGATCCAGTTCTAGTTTTTGTTTGTCTCTCATTGAACTCCAAATACTCGACTCCGTTTGCTGTTTTCTGTAGATTTACATCCCCCCAGCACATATCACGATGTTCTTTGCAACCACGGAGGCCAAAGTGAAGACTGTTGTTTAACCATAGTGTGTTTAAAAGTGCCTCAGGACTGCATGTACCGAGTAAACCCTTCTCGTACAATGTTTTCAATTCGTCGCTTGTCAAAGCTACCGATGCGTTGGGTTTGTTTCCCTTTCCTTGCTTCTTAAGCTGTTTTTGTTTGGACTGAAGAACTTTTCTGGCTTTGTCGAATACCAAGTCATTAATTATACTTGCAGAATAGCTCTTTTTTTTCAAGTGTCGTTCGAAGCTGGCCACTAAACTTCGAGCGAAGTCGGCTCGTATTCATTGCCATCTTTAGTGCGGACTGAGATGATAAAACTGACAGATGTATTCGTTGAGCTCAACAGCGGGGATATCTTCGATTTTTCTCTCGTCATCCTTCGTTTTCAAAAAGCTTTCCAGCAATCTTACATCTCGTTGAGTTTTTTGAAGAGTACTCTTGTTTTCTTGCTCCGAAATGAACTCTTCGACAGAGCACAAAATCAGACACAAATCTTTCATCGGCCATTTCTACAAAGCGCGCGATTTTTGTGCAACGTTGTCTGATGACGTTCAACGCAGTACGTTCATTCATCACTAGTGAAATTTCATCGTTCGCGTTGCTAATTAGGCTCAGTTTCCAGCCGTGGGTGTTTCGGTGCGCCCGCGATCCTCTCCACACCCACGGCTGGAAACTGAGCCTAGTTGCTAATTGGACGAACGATGTTTTTTCACTAGTGAAATTTTGCCGTTCGTTCTCCTGATTGGCTACTTTTAGAATCAGTACGAATTTTATTCACTACGATTTCCGTGGATAAATCTCAGTACCTATGAAATAAATGTCGTTTTAACACTTGTCAGAAATTACCATTTTGCACGTAACGCAATTCCATGTAACTCACCACTTTGTATGATGGTTGATTGGTTTTGTTATCCGCTGTGGCGCAGTAAACCAAGAATGACATCGCAAACAGAGACAACAAGGAGGTCACAGAGGCTGTACCCAGAATAAAGGCCATTTCTTCTTCACGATCTGCTGCGGAGAATTTAGTTTACAAAGGTCAGATCAGTAGAAATTTTGTAGTTACATGGTGATGGCAAATCCAACATAAGAGTTGCTATTTTCGCTTAGAAAATACGACATTTTTTTTTGAAATTTAAAGTTTTGAAATATTGCTTGTTGAAATGAACAAATGACGCTTTTACCTAGAAACGCGTTCACTCTTGTGAAACGAGATTTCACTCAACTGAGAAACAGTGAGAGCGATACTGAATGAGTCCGAAAGTAACTTCCGAATTCAAACTCCTATTTTTTTAAAGGGTAAAAATATATATTATACTATGATTCTTTCTTTTTTTTTGTCGAAAACGACGGAAAATCGGTGATGCGAATTTTTGTTACGCTGTCAGTAATTCCGATTTTCTATTAATTTAACGAACTGAAGAGCGTTTTACTGATCCTCGTTATGCCTGTGTGGCACACGAGGCCTCGAAAAACGTTTTAGAACAAAACAAATCATCCAGGCAATGAAGAAACGCCAGCAATGAAGAAATATACAAAATCTTTCTACATGTAAACTTATAGAGACGGATATTTTTAAGCAACTGCGATTTCTGTTCAAAAAGTTGGTATGGTGATCAAAGTTCTAATTTTCTTCTAACACACAGCAAACGTGATACCTGAAAATCGTCTACTCTAAGAGGTTTGAATTTTTGTTCACCTTAAAAGTCGTCTGGATTCAATTTTGACCGCCAATAAAAATAAGAAAGCCGTTTAGTAGGAGCAGAAAAAACTGAGCGATCATACCTCTAAGCACGAAGGGTCGCTTTTCTGTTTCCAACTACCTGTTGAACAACTCACTGTAACGGAACGATAAGTAAGTTACGAATTGCAATTGAGTTTTCAAGTCTTTCTGTTGACTTTGGTACGTGTTTGGACCAGTTTTGTTGTTGACCATGAGTCCAGCTGTTGCCAATAGTATATGTCATCAATGAGAATGTTTATGACAGTTATTTTGTTTATATCCAATGGGAGGGAAGATTGTAACTTCCTGTTCGGTTGTATCAAACCAAGACCTTCGCAGAGTTTTTCAAATCTAAAAAAATATTGAGAATGATTTGATAAATTTTACCACTTCCAATTCTCCGATTGATTTTCGTGTCTTTCAAGTCTTAAAGAGCAATTGTATAGCTTTGTATTTCTGAGGGATCCGAGTAAAGAGCTCTTGTTTTGCTAGTTGAGGGGCAAAAATAAATCGCATTCATATCTCTGAGTTTATTTGCTCAATTTTCACAAGCCACAGTTTTGCCACTGGATTTAGGAAAACTGTTTTCATAAGTAGTTATTCAGATTAGAAACCAAATGGAGTATATAACCTTTTTTTTAGTAAAACAAATTAACTGTCTTAAGACGATTGGGATCTGTTTCATTCCAAGGTCCATGCAGGCCCTTTGCTGGTGATTCAGTTGTGTCCCACGTGTTTGTTTGGTTTCTGGATTGTCTATCTAAATAAACATGTCGTGTACTACTGTTCTTTTTTCTATAATTTATTTTAACTTCATTAGTAAAGCAACCATATTTTACTTTTCCCATATGTTTCGTGAAAACGTTTCTTAATTTTCGTGAAAAAAAATCAGTGTTTCCTTACTTACGACTTGGCGCCAGTCAGTTTTTCTTAACTTTTTTTTCAACGTTTTATCAGTGCGTTTTCCCTTCTAGAACATGCTGAAAACATTTCTCTGACCCATATCTTGCAGTAAAAACCCACTCCCATGCATGCCGGAGAAGGCACAATGACTGCTGGATATCTAGAGAGATAAAAGTCTCGGCTGTTCAGTGATTAGTAAACTTGCATTAACCTTTCCTTTGTCAGTTTTCTTTGCGGGCAATTTCATAAATGTTCAATTTATTACGTAGAAAACCTAGTTTCGACCTGTTACACCCTTTATAAGTTGAACTGTAGCGATAGCAGAACTGATCATGAATTATATTCTCAATTCGTGAAATGCAGACAGTAGTGAGGAGAAATACATATCTGTCCAGTGGAAACGAGTCGCCTCCAGTTTTAGAAACTGTAACGACAATCACTCATAAACTCGAGATTTCGAAACTAAAAGGCTTCCTGCCGCAATTCGGCTAATATCAGTACTGAATTTCTGTATGAATTGTAACACAGTGGAACCTCTACTTTGGGACACCTTCATAAGGGGGACACCTCCTTACTGATAGAATTGAGATATAGCAGTCGGTTTTACTCCAGGGGTTTTACATACAACCAGGGTTATAAATCGTTAGAAATCGGCAAACGAAGAGAGAGTTGTTGAGAGTTCAAATTATCGTTTTCGTTGGCCAGAAACTCTGCTCTTAGCGCGCGACTCTCGTGCGCTCTCGTTGGAATTTGAACCTGCTCAAATTTTTCTTGAGAGTCGTCCACGGACTGTCGCTCTCGTTTGGCCCGAGGTGATAGTCGATGAGAGTTGAAGAAAACTTTCATGAGAGCCAACTCTCAGCAATTCTCATCCTCGTTTGGCCCGGGCTTTATATTCAATAAGCTTACTGCCGCAATCCGGCTAATATCATTACCCGGATTTCTGTTCCTTTGTAACTCCTGGGCCTCTAAATTAAAGAATTGTTAGTTCGTATTTGTTAGTAGCAACTCACCCTACCCTAGTTGGTGCTGATAGAATTGAGATATAGGAGTCAGTTTTACTACAACCAGGGTTATTAAAGGCGTTAGTATTAATCCCGGGCCAAACGAAGATGAGAGTTGTTCAGGGGCACCCAACGACAACATTTTCTTGTAGGCGTCGGAACGTTGTTTTTACGTTATTATTGTGCTTTTTGTGCAGTTTAATGGCTTATTTTTAATCGCTAAGAAAAATGTTTCTTTTCGGATACGTTAGCTGAACTTTCAAACATCAGAAAATTTTAGGGATTGAACTCTTATTACCCGAATTTACGAGCTGAATTTGCCTTTCCGAAAATCCTAGCTGACATTTTTTGTACTCAAAACGACATTTTTATCTCTCCGAAAACGAAAGGCATTAATTTTCCCATATTACGAAAGTTTGAGATGACATTTCCCTAAACCGAATATCTGAGGCGATTATAGGCCTTCCGAACAGATATTTCACCGAAAACGATCCGTTGGGTGCCCCTGGTTGTTGAGAGTTCAAAACTCTCGCTCTCGTTTGGCCAGAAAACTGATGCGCTCTCTGCGCTTGGCTCTCATTGACTCTCGTGCGCTCTCGTGGAATTTGAACCTGCTCAAATTTTTCTTGAGAGTCTTCGACGATTCTCGCTCTCGTTTGGCCCTTGAAAGGTGATGATAGTCGATAAGAGTTGAAGAAAACTCTCATGAGAACCAAGTCTCAGCAACTCTCATCCTCGTTTGGCCGGACTTTATATTCAGTAAAATATCGAAACTGAAAATCCTTCGTAAAAGGTATTTATTTAAAAAGTGAAATCAGTATATGAACTCACGCTAATTAAAGCCAAGACTCAGGATTTTTACAAGCTTTCACTAGTTTTGACTGTTTGCTGTTGTAAAACCGGGAGCGATTAAAATTTCGCAGAAAATATATTATTGCGATCGATGGTGAACGAAAAATTCATATAAACCGAGAAATGTCTTCTCGTCGTATTTTCACGCAAAGTTTCAGCTACCATCGCTCCACCATCTGAATCATGATTTTAGGTAAAAATATACCTTTTTTTAGCAAAGCAGTTGATTCGTTCCTCGTACTTTAAGGTATAATTACATTTATTTTCTCTTCTGAATAAATATCGGAGTTTGAACCATTATTATTTTTCCATGCTTTGTCAACACAGACTAAATCGCATTCAGCTCGTCTCTAAGTTTGCTCAATTGTCACAAGGCGCCATTGTATTAGACAATGATTCGTCATCAAGTGCACAGAAAGTTTACAAGTATTATTACATTTATTAAAAAATTGACATCCAAGACTATCGAATCTTTGCTGATGATTGTTCAGTTCCACGGGTTTGTCAGGTTAGTTTCTGGTTTGTTAAACATGTCATGTATACTTTGTCTATTTTACATAATTTCATTTTACCTCAGTAAACTGTTATGATGTTAATTTTTTGTTTGCTATTTGTGAAAACATTCTTTTCATGAATCAAATCGAATGACTTTATAGCTAGGAATCTGGCAAATCTATTCAGGCTCAAGACTTTATATAAGTCGTGGACTGGACTTACACTTCCGAAATCCCGATTGATTGAAATTTCTGTTCCTTTGTAGTGGACGTAAATCTTTATATACCGATTTATAAATTAATGAATTGAATCGCGATAGAAATGCACACAGTTACGCAAATATTAATTTCAACTCATCATACATCACAACATTTCTCTTATATGTTCCGCAGTTTCAAATTTTAGCCTGCATGGTTTCCATGATGCTTCCATATAATGCTTATTGTGATTGTTAAATTTGTCATACTCTCACAATTTTAAATCTATATTTTGAAATAATATGTATTTAGTTTGATGTAGATCCTGTTTTTTCGCGAATTCCTGAGCGATCGTCCAGGGTGATCGCCAGTGATCGCTAACGATCATAATGGAAACCAGGCTTAATTCTTTATATAATTAATAAAAAAGCACAGTAAATATACGGAGGATAATAGAATTGAAGCTGATCGGATGTCTTGGCAATGACCAGACGAATGACCGTGTTAATTTACCGAGAGGCCAGTTTTATTCTAATTGTATATGTCAGTATTTCAGTTATTTTAAAAGTAGGCATCTCTTGTGTGGCTCACTGTTCGGCTCTGTCAGTAGTTCATTCGATTATAGATATTTTACGAGTTTTTCTCAACTTAAGTTGTGCTCGCTTT
>MU827158.1:0-10155 GCA_029204205.1 Desmophyllum pertusum | reverse complement strand
CCTCGCGAAGCGAGGCCGAAGGCCTCGCGTAGCGGGGTTTATAATTCTGTCCCCAAGAGCTGACGCGAGAGCAATTCTCGTGTGGCCTTTACGGTCATATTTATTTATTTAATTGTTTGTTTGTGGAGTTGACGGATGACATGACGTCACACGGCGCGCTCGTGGCCTAATGGCTTAAGGCGCTAACTTTTAAATCTGATCTTCGGGATTGAGGGCGTGAGTTCAAATCCTACATGGTCCTTCTTTTTTCTTTTTTTTTTTTCGTTCAAATCCAGGCCGTTCTTTTTTTAACCCCCTTTTCTTTGCTTAATAACATTGACTTCGACGTAATCTTTGTACACGTAAATGTAGAAACAGGAACGGCTGCTGAAGAATAACAATTTTTACTCCAAGTTTGTTTATCGAACAAATTTATATACGGGTCATTTGTGAAAAAAAAACCCGGCTTTATTAAATCCATTATCAACAACAGGAAAAGGAAAGACGACTCAGGAATTTCTCAAAGTACGATCAACATATGGCTTAGTTTTCATTGTAGACGCGAAGACTTGTGTCTGAAAATAATTCGCCGATCCGATATTGCGAAGAAGATTTTACCTACAAAAGCGAGGTGGTTTCAGATCATTCGGACGGAAAAGTGGGGAAAAACAGTACAAGAGCGCTACAATTTATTACAGATATCGAGAGACGAGCGAACTCCAATCGAAACCAAAATCCGGTGGCATAGCAAAAACACGGCGATCGTCCGGCGATTCTCAGAAACCTTGCAGCGATTCTTGGAAACCTTGCAGATAAATCGCAGGCGTGCCCGTTACTAGGCAACAAAGCTTCGCGAGGGCCTGCGAGTCACGTATTACTAGTTTATAATATATATTTTTTAATTTCTTTTGGCACAAATAAATGTGGTCGTGGTCGTAGTCGTGGTCGTGGTCGTGGTTGTGTTTGTAGTTGTTGTTGTTGTTGTTGTTGTTGATACTAAAGCAGTTGAGCAGAAAGCCTATAGAAAAATTCCGGCTCCATCGCTACATAGCTCAGTGATAAAGCATAAAACTGCGAGGATCACTTTCTCTTTCAGGCTAATACTTGCCTCTTAGAACTGTTTCCCATTTACCAGCTTTCAGTCTATATTTTTCCTATCATGAAGATTTCTTCAGAAAGCGCTCTGGCCTCGCCATCTTCTTTATAGCATCCGACTTTCTTGAATTTGACTTCGCATTCTCCTGGTTCATCTGATAAGTTTTCTAAGGGAAAGACACAGAAAATGACATCAAAAATGCGTTTCAATCGTTTAGATTAAAGTACTAGGTTTGAATTATACGTAGCAGAGGAGCCAACCAGACGATTGTCTATTCAGCGCCTGCTTAGTTAAAACTAAATATATTGTTTAAGTTAAGCATGAACCACTTCTAGGGAAATTACGACTCTTCCAAATGTGATGTTAGTCATAGCTCATTACCATCCAGCATGTCTGTTATGTCTGTTATGTCCAAACATTTCGCCGAATTTATACTCTTACGAAGAGAGAGGTTCTGTAGGAATAAATTGTCTTGCCAAGATCACAACAAAGGACCCCAGCCGGTCTAGAACCGTACCAGGACCGCTCAATTTGGAGGCCAACACTGGAGCCCTTAACGCGCCTCCTACGTTTCAA
The DNA here is from genome assembly GCA_029204205.1 of Desmophyllum pertusum. Lineage (NCBI taxonomy): Eukaryota > Metazoa > Cnidaria > Anthozoa > Scleractinia > Caryophylliidae > Desmophyllum > Desmophyllum pertusum. The sequence continues at coordinate 8,504 of MU827158.1, read as the reverse complement.
TAGGGTCCTTTCGATATATTAAAATTCAGCTTGATAACGAGGCTAAGAGGACACAAACAAAAGAAACTGTAAACATGCTTGTTCAATTTCCATTGTTTGTGTCCTCTCAGCCTCGTTATCAAGCTGAATTTTAATATATCGAAAAGACCCTATTTTCCGGAATGCAAAAATGATCAAAGACTTCAGTTGAGTTTACTGTTACTTATCTTCGTTTACCGATTTGCATTAAATAGGAATTGCTGCTCATAAAAAATAAAGGAACTATAATGTCTACTAACCTTCTTCCAAAAATGAGCGGTACATCCGTTCCCATTTCCACGTCATTTCTGAAACCTAATATTTAAAGTTATATTGTTACTTATAGAATATATTGTAACTTTATACTGACTGAATAGGAGGGACGCACAGGAATACACATATTACTGACTCCAGGTGCAGATTGATCCAGAGTCAACTAATGTCCCATCCTGCTCAACCAACTAAGCCAATAAGTGTAGAACGATCTTACGTTGACCTTGATTTATAGCTGGAATATTGTATGAAATGTTGGATCATGTATCTTATGGGGGGCGTCGGCCGATACATCGGTCGATACATCGGCCGATATATCGGTCGATATATCGGCCGATACTCGACCGACACTCGACCGATACTCGACCGATACTCCGACCGATACTCGATCGATACTCGGTCGATGTCTCGGTCGATACTCGACCGATACTCGGTTGGCATGGACCGCTATATCGGCCGACATATCGGCCGATATACATGTCGGCCGATATAGTTTGGCAGTACACCGACACTTCACCGATACTTTACCTCGATACTTTAATCGATACTTCACCGATACTTTACCGATACTTCACCGATACTTTACCGATACTTCACCGATACTTCCCGAGTATATCGGGGTCTATGAAAAAATAAAACATTTAAGAGTAGCGTCTCCACAAGAAATCAGACAAAATCGGAAAATGGCGGCAAAAAATGTGAAAACTCCAAAAACGCTCAAACTTTGGACTGTTAGTAGTCCATATTGAGTCCATTCAATTCGCGATGCTGGTTCATTTGTCAAATAATTCATATGCTTTTGGCCAGAAAAAATGACGGAAAAATCCAATTTCAGGGCTCCATACAAGAAAAATTTGCGCTTGATTTAAAGCCATTTTTAAGCGAACCGCTTGCCTTAAATATTAATCCAGAAGAAAGTCCAAAGGATAATCAGCGTATTCTATGACTTTTCCAGGGTCTATTTTATAATTTCCATCAAGATTGCAAAAACTTATGACAATGAGAGAGGCCGAAAAATTCCCCCCTGTTTTCTCTATGGTGCAATTACTAGCTCGATTGAAAAAAAATTATTTACCCTGACTACCTTTTTTATCCACAAAATTCAAAATAAATTAGGAATTACACTAAAAAAGGAAAAAATGGCCTTCAAACTAATATAATTTTTTTTTTTCTGGGGCAAATTATATTGCGCTCTGTAGAGAGGAGCGCTCAAAAATGGCCCAAAAAAATGATTCATACACGTTGGACTAGCTGGATTGCGGTGGGACATACCGTTGACCGTAGCAACATATTTCAGTGCTGCTTTAGTCAAAGAAATGGTAAAATCCAAATTCCTGCCTTGGGGATATTAAAAAAACACTTTCTTTTGAGAATCTCAGTATTTGTCGTACATCATTGATGCTTCCATGATGATGTGACGTAAGAAAATGGTTTATTTCACTGTGTGAATTGTACTTTGGCTTATAAGAAATTCTCTGATATCCACGCTATTTGAACTTAATCTTGTGTAATCTTGTTGTTTTTCTAACATTCTTTCTCATGCTAAACACTTCTCCGGTTGGGTACTAATTTACATATCATACATGTATGTGTTACAAGAGGGTTACCAACTTTAAATGTATAAATACTAGGGTGGATCTAAGGGGTGGGGTCAAGGGTTTCTGGACCCCCTTTTCCATGATGGTAGATACTTTAAGGATAAACAAATTACATTGCTTTACGCGTTTTTGACACCTAGCGGGAATTGTATCTATTTCTACATTTACATATAAATATAATTTCTTTTCATCCATACTGTTGTCAGAACTTACTCATTTAACATGTGACAATAAAGACTGTTATTTGTTATCTGTAACATCTTTGAGTACCAACTAAATTAACACTATTCTGCCTGGGCTTTGTTTTTCATTCATGAGCCTGGGGGAGGGGGGGGGGGGGAGGCAGAATGTCCCCCCCCCCCCCCCAATATATCTTCATAAGTATTTATACAAAAGAAATGAAACTTATATGGTGTGTAAAGCATCCAAAAAATGGTTTATTTTGGTAACAGTCACGTGTCGATCACGACGTCATATCACGCCAAAATTGACGTCATACGTTTAAAAAATCCGCCATCTTGGATCCGCCATCTTGGATTGCACTAAATCTTTCGGAAATGTCAGAAAATCTCCAAATTTGATTTGAAAAAAATCAAGAAAAATATAGGGATACAGAAAACTGTAAAGATTTTGGAATAACACTCTTAATAAAAAGCAAAATCACATAAAACCCGAAAGAATTAGATTAAAAACACCTAATTTGAATAAAACAACCTGTCAAAAATTGATAGCTATGGAAATGTCAATTCACGTGAATCAAAACATTGACGCACCAACATGTTCCCAGATTAATTTTTTAGGAAAGTCACAAAAGTTTGGCTACATTTCCTTAAAGTAATAAAGGTTTTAAATCAGCGCGGGCGACTTTCCGCCCCCCCCCCCCCCCAGGCAGAATAGGGTTTAAACTAATTTTAAATACCCTTTTGGAAAAACTATCTTTGAAAAGCGCCGGCTTACTAAGCTCGTCTCTCAGGGAAATTTATATAATTATATAGTCAGATTTTTCGTATAATCATCGATACTTTTTAGAGTTAGATGAAACTTGTCATATTCTTTTTCTTCTTTTTCTTTTTCGATATGTAACTTTATATTTTTGGAATATTTCTTCTTTCCTTTTTAAATTATAAATATTTTAGACTATTTTTATAAGAACCAATTATTTATGTACATATTTTATTGTAAAAATTTAAAAAATCGTTCTCTGGTTACAAATTTAAAAATATGAGCTTTCGGTTGCCAGTCTGCCAACCTTTGACAACCTTATTTAATGTATCGCATTTAGGTTTACACACAGCTGTGATTCTTTTTCACAGCTGATCTATTATTATTATTATTATTATTATTAATTTGCTGGCTCGTGAGAAAATCGCCATAGCCGTACGCGAATAATCTCTCCCCGTTGCTATCTTTCGCAATCCTTATCGCTTTAGAGACGTCGGTCGATCGTCCTTTCTTCCTGGTTCTCTCTCCAATTTGAAACTTGACATTTAGGTACTGCTTTTCTTTGTCGGTAAATTCAAAGCCTTCATGGACTGTGTCGATATCAGTGCCCATCCCATCGTGAGAGTAGGTGTGGCTGGTAGTGATGATCTACTTCCCTCTAATGTATCACTGTTGGAGCTTTGCTTGCGCCACAGTTCAGTTTAGTCGAATAGTCTAACATGGCCTTGTCATAGAGCATTTCGTGCGCAAATATAGAAATAGATACAATTCCATGTTAAATGAGTAAGTTCTGACAACAGTATGGATGAAAAAAGAAATTATATTTATATGTAAATGTAGAAATAGATACAATTCCCGCTAGGTGTCAAAACGCGTAAAGCAATGTAATTTGTTTATTCTTAAAGTATCTACCATCATGGGAAAAGGGGGTCCAGAAACCCTTGACCCCACCCCTTAGATCCACCCTAGTATTTATACATTTAAAGTTGGTAACCCTCTTGTAACACATACATGTATGATATGTAAATTAGTAACCAACCGGAGAAGTGTTTAGCTGAGAAAGAATGTTAGAAAAACAACAAGATTACACAAGATTAAGTTTCAAATATCGTGGATATCAGAGAATTTCTTATAAGCCAAAGTACAATTCACACAGTGAAATAAACCATTTTCTGACGTCACATCATCGTGGGAAGCATCAATGATGTACGAAAAAAATACTGAGATTCTCAAAAGAAAGTGTTTTTTAATATCCCCAAGGCAGGAATTTGGATTTTACCATTTCTTTGACTAAAGCAGCACTGAAATATAGTGCTACGGTCACGGTATGTCACGCAATCCACTAGTCACGTATATCATTTTTCGGCCATTTTGAGCGCTCTCTCACAGAGCGCAATATAATTTCCCCAGAAAAAAAATTATATCAGTTGAAAGGCCATTTCCTTTTTAGTGTAATACCTAAATTTCATTTGATGTGTGATAAAGGTAGTAGGGTAAATATTTTTTTCAATCGAGCTAGTAATTGCCATAGAGAAACAGGGGATTTTTTTCAGGCCTCTCTCAGTGTCATAAGTTTTTCTGTCTTTATGGAAATTATAAAATAGAACCCTGGAAAAGTCATAGAATACGCTGATATCAAGTGGATGTCTTCTGGATTAATAGTTAAGGCAAGCGGTTTGTTTAAAAATGGCTAATTTTCAAGCCAAATTTCTTGTATGGAGCCCTGAAAATTGATTTTCGTCATTTTTTGCCGAAACAAAAACATATTTCACAAACAAACCACATAGCGATGAATAACTCAATATGAACTACTAAAAGCCAAAGTTTGAGCGATTTTGAAATTTTGAAAGTTGCCGGTCAAAGTTCGATTTTTCTGGAGATGCTCTCTTAAGTGTCAAAATTACGACTTATGTTTTACCTGCTTCATTGTTTTTAATTACCATTAGCAGTTTTCGCGATTTGTGAATGATAACATGGCGGGTCAGATGTCAATTGGTAAATAGAGATGTTCTAGGAATTATACTCAGATTTATAGTGAAGGTCAGCTTGGTGATTGAAATAAAAACTCATTTTTTCCGAGAACAATTCGTGACTGGAACGCTCTGCCAGCAGAGGCAGTCGAGGCTTCATCCTTAAGGCGTTTAGAAACCATGCATTTACAAATCGTTTCTAGATTATTATTTTCTATTTGTTTTATTCTCTATTGTATTTTTCCTTTGACCGCTGACCGATTTGCAAGAATCATCATAAAGATGGAGGCAAATAAATGGTAAATGTAAATGTAAATGGTCGATATATCGGCCGATATGTCGATCGAGTTAGGATCGACAGTCGACCGATATGTAACCGATAGTTGACCGATACACCACCGACAATATCGCGCCGATATCACGAGGGCCATCGGTCGATATATCGCGACCGACAATCGATCGATACTCGACCGATACTCGGTCGATACTCGACCGATACTCGGTCGATATATCGACCGATACTCGGTCGAGAAATCGACCGAGTATCGGTCGAGTATCGGTCGAGTGTCGGTCGAGTATCGGCCGATATATCGACCGATATATCGGCCGATGTATCGACCGATGTATCGGCCGAGGCCCCCATAAGATACATGATCCGAAATGTTTTGGTTAACACACGAAATGCGTTAAGTAATAAACCAAACGGAGCGAGGTCTGTAATCAGTTCCTTTTAACTCGGACTAAAGAGTTCAGTCGCGTTCAGAATCATATCAGTATTCTTCAGTATCTCTGTGGCTTATACTTTTATATCGTTTAGCTTATTTGATATATCCAATTTTCTTTTTGACAGATGATATACTTTCACTGCTTCTGGTTGCCTTTGAGAGCAAAATTTTATAGCAAATCTTAAATTATCAAGAGTGGTCAACATCTAATTTATCCAAATGGTGCCCAAAGCATTGTCAAGCGGACAAGTGATGAGAATAAAGAAAATCAAAACAAGCGGAGTTTAACATTATTAAAGGAAATCATGAAAATCGTCACTTCAAGCTCAGAAAAGGAATTCTCACATGCAGCAGCTGCAGAAATAAGCTAAAAGCAACAATGAAAACAAACAACATGTGTTTACCTTCCAAAGACGACGATTGGACAAGTGTCACTGTCAGAGCAATCAGGCAGTGAGTTGTTAGCAGCAGATTCATAGTCTGGAGAAAACAGACAAAAATATCATAATAGAACTATTTCACGACTTTTGTTTATTTCATTCGCTCTATGTGAGACAAAGCGAGGCAATATTTTTTTCCAGTGAAGACTTTAACCCCAGTCATCTTTTGATGACTAAAATGCCATGAAACTACTTTCATTTTAATTTTTAGTTTTGAATTTGTTCTTCCTTTTTTTCTTTAACTCGAAAATTTTGATAATATAAAGGATTAAAACGACAGTCGGCAGTAAATGATCTCTAATAGCCATCGGCGTTTATCCGAAAGTAGTTAAGCCCAATCCTCCCAAATTATGAATTAGATTCTTCAAAGAGAAACCCGTGAACAATAAAGAATCCTAGTAGTCGGTACATTTATCGTACAAGTAAAAAGTCTTAATATAATGAGAAAAACTGCTAGGTCCCTGGAGAAGGTAGACCCCTTCAATGGGTCAGTCCATAACTCAGTTACTAATGAAGATTTTTTTTCTGGGGAACATCATGAGAACTGAATAACATCGTCCCTGCCATCTTCGCCAAGTAACATATTAAATGACATATCTATCAATTATATTTTTACTAAGACATATTTAAGGCAAAAATGTATCAATATATTAATATAGTGAGTTGTATTGAGTTTTACTTCCCACAGAAAAATATTACAGGATTATGAAACAGTAAATCAATGATCGCAAGAAACGAAACACGTTAATCTTTTTTATTGAAGGTATTCATTTTATGTTAGGTAAAGAAAATATGAGATACTTACCTTAGTTGCGCAAAACAGGTGTTTTAAATCCACGGAGAAGATATTGACAGGTTGTAGACGTAACAGGAGAAATCAAAAATCGAAGTTGGAAACTCCAAGAAAATGTTGAAAAAATGAAATTTCTTAATCGGAAAAAAATATATTAGCTCTCCCGTTTTAAACACTCCGGCTATATGTTAGTTTTTTCATTATTTGATTTGGGTTTTTTCTCATATTATTGAAACACTTGAGCAAATAAGTTGCTGTGATTGGTCTTGGAGCAAATGATGTATATTCTAATTAAAGATAAACTTTCAGATTGATTTCAAAAAGGAATAAGAAAGATGACAATGCCTTTCAAATATTAGAGGACTGAATTCGTAACCTAGATATTTTAATTTGAAATTGATAAATTAGGATCTTATTTGGTGTTTCTTAATTACAGAATGCATTTTGGCTTAGCCTGAGAGTAGGCTGATAGTTTGGCCGCCCAAGCACACTGATGACTCAGCAAGGAGACTAGTTGGTAAAAGCGGGAGCGGGAAAATTGAATAAAGGGAATAAGATAGATAACATTGCGTTTCCAACATTAAAGGACATATTCGTGACCTATGTAACAGAACAATTGATGATTAAGAATATTATTCAGTTTTTCTTAAGTATAGATTGTTATTTAGTAAAACGGACAAGATCAAATTGTCTTAGCCGCGAGCAGGCTCACAGTGGGGGCCACACTGATGAAATGACAAGGAGAATAGTAGTTGGTAAAGATACTAGGGCTGAAGCGGGAAAAGTACATAAAGGGAATAAGATAGATGACAAGGCGTTTCAAATATTAGAGGAGAGGACAGAATTCGTGACCTCAGTGATAACAGAAAATGTTAATTTAAAATTGATAAATAAGAATCTTATTCAGTTTTTCTTAATTACAGATTGATTTAGTAAAACGGCGGACAAGGCCGAATTGGCTTAGCCTGCGAGTAGAGGCCGGCAGCTGTTGGTACCACACTGAGGATAATGCTAATTGGTAAATAGACTTCAAGGGCTTGAGCGGGAAAAGTGCATAAAGGGAATAAATGCTAGAGATGACAATGTGCTTCAAATATTACAGGACAGAATTCGTGACCTTATAAGATAGCAGAACAATTTTAATCAGTTTAAAATTGAGAAATAAGAATCTTATTTAGATTTTTCTTTAGAAACAAACACAAAAAGTGAAGAAAGGAAATAAGATAGATGATAATTAATTCGTTTCAAATATGAGGGACGTAATTCGTGACCTACAATAGATAACAGAACAATTTTAATTAAGAAAATAAGAATCTTATTCAGTTTTTCCTAATTACATGTATAGTAAAACGGACAAGTTCAAATTGTCTTTGCTACTAAAACAACCTTAGGAAGGACACTAAATGATCTTACTTACGATTAAGACAAGTTATTTACATATTTTTATTTAAGGCATCTGTATTTATAGAGACCCAACTCATGTGCTAACAAGCAATAAAATCCAGGTAAATAAAAGCTTAAAACGATGTTAAATATAATATATATATTCATTGCGATCAAAACGTTTTTAAAAAGACAACAACATGTGAACATGACCTATCCAATATTATTTTAATATTATTATATTATTATATTATATTTATATTTATTTCAGAAAACATTGAAAAAACTTCCCAACAAAAACATTTCAAGATTAATTCCATATGTTAAAGCAAATATTACGACCTTCTTTTGCTTTTGCTTTT
>MU827157.1:0-10194 GCA_029204205.1 Desmophyllum pertusum | reverse complement strand
CTGCCAGATTGTGATCGTTATATTGAGAATAATCGTTAAATCGGGAGTTTGAGTTCTTCTCCATACATTTACTGTAACATTTGGCCGGGCGTGTCAAATGTTGATCGTTATACCGGGAACATCGTTATATCGAGTATCGTTATATCGAGGTCTCCACTGTACATCATATCAGTTTTGTCAACACTGCCACGGCGTTTATAGTGCTCTTTGATCCTGACGAAAAGGTAAGCAAGGGCGCATGCTTCATTTGTTGACACGGCAATTGACATATTACACTGGATTTGTAAAACATCGGACTGGATTGTTGTAAAACATGGATGTGTAAAAGATGGATTTGTAAAAGGTGGATTTGTAAAACATAGATTTGTAAAAGGTGGATTTGTAAAAGGTGGATTGTTAAAAGCGTTGGATTGTAAAACATGGATTTAGTAAATAGGTGGATTTGTAAAAGGTGGCATTTTGTAAAACATGGATTTGTAAAAGGTGGATTTGTAAAAACAATCGGATTTGGTAAAAGGTGGATTTGTAAAACATGGATTTGTAAAAGGTGGATTTGTAAAAGGTGGATTTTGTAAAATGACACCACACCGCAAGATAGTCACGAAACCACGCTTTCACCTTTGCAAACTGAGTTCGTTCGGATATAATTCTCTTGTAGTATTTCATTGTATTTCATTGTGCTATTTTGGAAAAACTGCGCGGGACTTTAAACAAAGTGGAAAATTGAAGAATATGCTGTATAAAATTGCGACAGCTCACATTCTTTCCTTGCACGCACTCCTCCATGCAATCAGACGCGCCTACAATAGGCCACATATGATAGCTGTCAAATTTGCAAAATTCAAGTCAACACCTCAGGAAAACCTCTGATGAATTTCTATCCTATGTTTGCGTTTCCAATCACAGGTCAAGCTCCAAACAGAAAACGGCTTTGATTGGTTTGGTGCATTGTGTGATGCGTGAAAAAGAAAAAATGGCTTACAAAGGAAACATTTGCGAACCGAGAGTACGGCACAAAACAATAAATGGACGTGAAGCGCTTCGAGGATGAGTTGTTATTTCTTATTTTGAATCGTAAACGTCCACTCGGAACCTCCCCTGACGGACATCTCCCGCCGGCGGACAGCTCTCGTAAGCGGACATTTTTTCTGGTCCTGAGTGTCCGCTTGCGGCAGAGCGTTTCGACTGTATTTAGGGAACAAACAGTTGGGCAATAAAAAAATATTTTTGTGTTAAGTATATATAATGAATTAAACGTCAAACGCACGATAGTATGCCGCCTTTTGAGACTTTGGAATTTGAAGCAACACAGGACATCAAAATAAAACACGGTTTTTTACTGAAGGAAAAATGTATGAGAGATGAAAGAATAATGTCGAAAAAAACTTCATTATAATTACAACAGACATCCTAGTTCAAGAATTGAGAATCGATCTAGCAAGTTTCCCCCTTCGGCAAACGGTAACAGTCACGTCTTTTGCGGATAGGTGTCAAAGTTACTGCGGTTCAAAACAAAAGAGAAAGGAATGTGGTCTAGTGGGGAGAGGTTTGCGTGACGGACACAAATAACGGCTGCGTAGGAGACTAAGCGCCAAGCGAATGAAAAACAAAACAAAAATGACAACAAAGCCGTGCTGCAAATCACAATGCAGGACAACAAACACAATCATAGCCCGGGGTTTTTCTGTTTTGAGCTTCCTTGACTTGTGATTGATGAATTTCGATCCGCGCCTAAGTTTGCGTTCCTGAGGTTATTCTCTGAGGTGTTGACTTGAGATTGCAAAATTTGGACAGCCTATCCAATGTGCATTGTACGGCGGCTGATTGCAGGGGGGGAGCGTGCAGGAAAGAATGTGAGCTCGTCGCAATTTTAGACAGCCTATTCTTCAATTTCACACTTTGTTTAAAGTTTTCCGCCACGCAGTTTTTCCAACAATAGCACAATGAAATACAATCGAAATACTACAAGAGAATATATCCGACGAACTAAGTTTGCAAAGGAAAAAGCGTGTGTTTCGTGACTATCTTGCGATGTCGGTGTCATTTAACAAAATCCACCTTTTACAAATCCACCTTTTACAAATCCACCTTGTTACAAATCCATGTTTTGAACAAATCCATGTTTTAAAAATCCATGTTTTACCAAATTCCACCTTTTACAAATCCATGTTTTTACAGATCCACCTTTTACAAATCCACCTTGACAAATCCATGTTTTACAAATCCAGTCCATGTTTTACAAATCCAGTCCAGTCCATGTTTTACAGTATGCCGACCTTCCTGACCTTGAAATATCTTCGCTCAAGTGCAAGAAACTGTCCAACAATGTTAGAGCCACAGGAGTTGTTTGACCCCATGCGGGGTTTCCACTATTCCTGCTCAGTCGGTGAAGTAAAATGAGCTAAAATGTTTATCAATAATAAGAAATTACTCGATACATTCGGCTGTGGTGAAAGCGCGGAGAGGGGGGAGCCTGCTTGAAGGTAATAAAATCCGAAGCCTAAAAACCGTTCAAAATTTTTCTTCCAGAAAAATTTCACCCCTGGGAGGAACACTTGCAGCGCGCCCAGTTGCGATCGAGATAAAAAAAAATTAGAGCTCTAGTTTAATTCAATGTTGCAAAATGTTCAACACTGTGAAGATGGGGAAGCCACCAAAAAGTCACATAAAGATGAGCGGAGAAAGGTGCGTAATAGTTTTTCTTTGATAAATTGTGCGGTGTGTTGTTTAGAGTCACGATCAAGGAAAGTACATGTGAAATTCGTGTGTCTGGATGTGAACATCAAAGGTAAATCTTCGAGCAGGAATTTTGAATTCCGGTCGAATTTTACGTCTCTAGCCTCTGTCACGTGCAATGCTTTACACAGTGCTTTACTAAAAGAATAATAAATGCGCCCAAGCTAGTGCATTGGCTTTAGTTATATGGGGGGAACTTTTAAGAACAACGAGAGAAGTGCCTGGGAGACCCTCAACTCTTGTTCTGTTATAAACACCGGGTATAAAAACACGGAAGGAAGCGACGCGAGGACGAAATAAGTTGTAGGGGGAGGCGAGTGTTTCTCCGCTACTTCTTGAGTGGCTTTCAGTAACAGAACCAGATAGACAGCTCAGGCTTTTATAAGAATTCTATGATTTTTCCTCACAAGAATTCATGCTTTTATTTTCAAAACGTAACTCGAGCAGACGGCCGTGCGTAGCATTCGTGAGCTTCACGCGTGCTTTGTACTCCTGCATAAAGCAAGCGGCTCACAGCTGTATTAAAACCAATCAAAACCGCGTGTTCACATTGGTAAAAAAACTTTATTTTTATGAAACTCGATAAAACATGTGCGTGACGTAGAGCTCGTAATTGACCAATCAAGAGCGCGCGTTATAATGAACAATGGAGTTATCTGAATGTAGTGGACTTGAAGAACGCAGACAAATTGAATTCATCTGTCATCATCGTATAGAATAAATGGCTTTATTATATTGCAAACTGGTTCCACGATGAAAAGGATGCATTTCGATTGGTTTCCTGAGCGCTCCGGAATTTTGCAATACGTGACCGCTAAGACGGACCGCCTCACGAACTCCATATTTCGCCCACATTCCTTTTATGGAAACATTGAACATAAAAGAAAACTGTTTTTCTCTTTAAGTAGAAATATTTTTCCCTTCATGTCTGGCGGACAATTTTGGGATTAAGCTTTTCGTGCAAAGTGGCCCTGAAAAATGCAAGAATAATGCTTAGCTTTGGCGCGCGCGCGTTAGCCGAGAATGGTTGGCATTATTTCTCAGCAAATTTTTTAAAAAGGCGCATTATAATTAAAAACTTTATTGAACTAGCTTGTTCGGGGGAGTCCGTATGGCGGAAATAATATTGGTCGAGTTCTTTTTTTTGCAAGTTTATGGAACCTCGCCATTCGGCTGCGGTCCAATACAAACTTGCAAAAAAAGAACCTCGACCCAATATTTTCCAAATACCAGACCTCACAACGCCTAGTTCAATAAACATCTATATACTTTTTTGTTAATTTTCCTTTTCTGACCGTTAAATTAAAATGTGTTGAGGAAAAAGCGTTAGATCCCTGGTTTATTAAGGTGGGACTCGATGTAGTTTTTTGTAGCGCTGGAGGTAAGAGTTTTTTGAAACAAAAATTCCGATCATAAAGAAGGCAATCTTCGATTTTTGTCATACTACACCATAGATGATGACCAAAATGGATGATAGATTTATTTTACACTGGTGTTCCAAAGCAACAGAAGGTTCCCATGCAGCAACGAATTATCGGCATTCTATTGGTTTTTAAACAAGGCTGATTTTCTCGAACTCTAGTCGAAAACGATTGGCATTCATTTTTTCATATTTTAAAGTATGCCTAGTTTGGCCTACCTGTAGACGGAAATTTCAAGAAATTCTTGTAAGGCCGTTTTTTGATGGTTAAAACGTGCCACTGAACTTTTTGCGGTCGGTGTTTGTGTATGTCCCAGAATTTACTTCAAAATCTTTTCATTAAATTGAAGCTATATGTACCTCCCGCTCTGTTGAAGGATTTTTAATGATATTAAAGACTTTTTGTAAGGTAAAATGGATCACCTCGGATGGTTAAACGATTTCAAAATACTTCAATTTTGAAGAACTGCGCTTTTTAGGCACCTTCAGAACACGGATCGAATGCACCTAATTTACATTTTAGCGGGATATTGCTGAAATGCTCTTACAGATTTTTTAAAAAAATTGTTAGGTGTTCAGCGATGATGGTTGACACTTGATATTCCAATCGAAAATGCCATTAAAAAATCGTTGCTCAAGCGTTAGAAAATAACACCGAAGTATGGGTACGTTTTCGCTCGCTAACTGTCTTTCTACCGAACAGGGATTTTGTTTATCTTTGTTTTCTGGTCAGTTTCTCTCTTGGATGGCACGTGCACATGAATATTTATTCCAAATGCCGCTGTGTCGGCCAGTCGTGCGCTTTATGACACAATAAATGAATTTATTTAAAGCAGGATAGACATTAATTCTGTTCCATTCTTACTAATATAATTTAAACAAAAAATAAACCGTGTTTGTACTTTAGAACTGTCACGATTTAAAACAAAATGCTCAACAAATAGCAATGATATACGAATTTGCTAAAACTCTTCTGTTCTTCGTTTACCCTATACTAGGTTTGGCATTTTTTTTTGACGAATCTCACGAAATTTCCGTAGGCAGTGAAATCATGATCACCAAAAAGCGTGCGGAATGATCAACTCTAGACTTTTGTTTCATTTTAGCAGGCATCATTTTGGTTTTTGCTTGACGGCATAGCCGAAACATTTTTGAATGTACGTGATTACCTGTGCCATTCATAACCTTTACTTTCCGCTCTCGATACACCGTACAAAACGGGAACCCAAAGTTTCGGTTTAGCGTGCGTTGTGTTGATCATTTGTTTAAATCGTGACAGTTCTAAATACAACCCCTGTTTTATTTTTGTTTAAAATTATATTAGTAAGATGAAACAGAATTATATGTCTATCCTGCTTTTAAACAAAATTCGATTTATTTGTCATTAAACGCACGACTGGCCACACGCGGCATTTGGAATAAATATTCATTGCACGTGCATCAAGCAGAAAAAACTGACCAGAAACAAGATAAACAAAATCCCTGTTCGGAGGAAAGACAGTAGCACGAGCGGGGGGGAGAGAGGAAAACGGTACCCATAATTCGGTGGTTATTTCTACCCTTAACCGCTATTTGCAACGATTTTTTAATGGCATTTTCGATTGGAATATCAAGTTCAACCATCACCCCCCCGCTAACACCTTTTAACATATTTTCAAAAAAAATCTGTAAGAGCATTTCAGCAATATCCCGCCTAAATGTAAAAATTAGGTGCTTCGATCGTTGTTCTGAGGTGCCTAAAGCGCAGTTCTTTCAAAATTGAATTATTTTGAAATCGTAACCATCGAGCGGTGATCCATTTACCTTACAAATAGTCTTTAATATCATTAAAAAAATCCTTCACACAGAGGGGAGGTACATAATAGCTTCAATTTAATGACAGATTTTGAAAGTAAATTCTGGGACATACACAAACACGACCGCCCCCCAAAGTGAAAGTTGCAGTGGCAGTTTTAATCAAAAACGGCCTTAACAGAATTTCTTGCAAATTTCGTCTACAGGTGGCGCCAAAAACTAGCCCATACTTTAAAATATGAAAAAATGAAATGCAATGTTTTCGACTAGATTTCGAGAAAATCAGCCTTGTGTGTTAAAACGCTAATAGAATGACCGAAATCGTTTGGCTAATGGTAACCTCTGTATGCTTGGAAACCAGTGTAAAATAAATCTATCATCCATCATTTGTCATCATCATGGTTGTAGTATGACAAAAAATCCCGAAGATTGCCTTACTGATCGCAATGTTTTTGTTTTCAAAACTCTCCACCCCAGCGCATAAAAAAAACTACATCGAGGCCACCTTAAAGTAAAGGTAATGGAATGTAGAATCCGAATTATATTGCCATTTTAAAATTATATCGCTTTGGTAAGCGCGCGGGGAGCCTTCAAACTCAAAACTGTGTCGATGTTTGCTTGCGCTGAAATTACCAGCCTTCGCGTTAACGCGTACACCAAACAAGTAACTGCACTATAGTCAATCAGCACTTGAATGAGGCTACGGAAGGTGGTGTCGGGATTTATGGATTTTCCTAGTGGTTTCTGAGAAAAACAACTTCGAAGTTGGCCAATTAGAAAATTTTTCGATTCGCGTCACACGCAAGAGAGGCGTAAAAGAAAAAAAATTTCGAATTCCTTAAAAGCCCAACAACACCACTCTTTCGCACCGATATCCTGACGATCATTTTGGCCAAATTTCGTTAAAATATTTTTTTTTTTTTTCCTACAAATCTCACACACCCCTATTAATTCACTTGAAGAGTGGCTACCCGCTCAAAAATAAACCCTAGGTTTTCGGGCCGAAAATTTTTTATTATTTTTCACACTTTAAAATACAACGCGGGTGTGAATGCGGTTATGCCGCCGACCAATGAAAAATCACCATATGGCAGTAGTACTGCAGTTGAGTAAATTTCATTTTAATTTGCACTAAGACACTAAACGCCTGTTAATTTTAAGATGCATTTTTCCAGCAATTTCAGAAGACATAAATTCATAAAATTTCCCAGAAGTGAGACCATGGCCCCTGACCCCCCTAGTTTGGCTCACGGTGTACGCGTTCGCGTTACCCCAGTCAAAAACGGGCCCTACAGGTGTAACTAGAAAATAAGAGAAAGAAATGAATAATCCCATAATTTTAGCAGGTGATTTCAATTTGGACACGCAAAAAACACCAAGCTTCAATTCCTACTTACGTTTGGTTCTGTTAATATTCTAATCGTTTAAATGAGAACGCTTCGTCAGTATAGCTTCAACGTTGTGGATTACCTGGACTTCACAGAAACGCGTCTTCTTAACAGGTACGCAAACAAGTTAATTTAATCGACGCAGTAATCGGACGCTATATGAAACTCAAGTTTTAGCAGGAGCCCATTACCCGGAGCGAGTCAACTGTAAATATATTTGTGTCACAAAGCGTTTTAACAGACTGGTTTATTTTTAGATTCGCTTTTGCCCGCGAATTCCTATTCCGCCATAGACAATCAAAAGTTTTTTCGTGCTCTGTAATTATTAATTTGCTGTCACCGGGGGACGTACACAAAGGACGCAATTAGGTCGGCCATTTTTTCTTTTCTTTTATTTCATAACGTAAATACTCACTTAAACAGAACGACATATTTTTTCCCAGACTAAGATCAAATAAGGAATCTTAAAAATAATCGGTTCTGTCAACAAACTGCTGTGATATAGGCGTAATATGGGAGTTGCTCGCTGGCGGTAATTGGGCTCCTGGTTTTTAGATATAAGGGTACATTTGAATAGATTGAAAAGAAAATGGTAAGTTTCTTTTTCAAAAAGACGACTTCGTTAATTTAATAGGCTGAATCTGCTATCGAAGTACGAATGCAAACCAGAGTTTAAAAGCTTTGGAATCCGGAATCTCTCGGAAACGTTTGGAAGCCGGAATCCATGGGGATTGGAATCCGGAATCCAGTTCAATTGGCATCCGGAATCCACGGTGAGGAATCGCGGAATCCAAGACCCTCTTGACATGTGGCGAAGCCTCTGGGGGGGAAAGCTCTCTCTCTATCGCCATGACAGGATTCTTGGACTTCCGGCTTCTACTGTCACATGTGTTCGAACCCATGTTTCCACTGAACTGACGCCAAGATTCTTGGACTTCCGGTCCTTACTGCGCAAGTCAGGCGGATACACTCCATACCCCAGAGGTCATAACTTGTTGGCCCTGCTCCACCGCTGCGCATACAAGGAGATCAACGAGGACTCATTGGAGAACGAGAATTGCGTTCTCTGCAAAACACTGCGAAGACAGTCACGTATCTGCGGTACCGTAACGTTAAATTATCTCTAAGCTCCTGTTCGATAATATAACTAGTAACTTGAGCCCTAACTAAATCAGGCTGCAATTAATTTTCTGTTTCACTATCTCGAATTATTTGTTTTTAACAGTCAGGGCGCATCACGCCATAATATAACCTTTACCATAAGTCGCCGGCTGCCGCAAGAGTACTATACTTGCACACATGTTGAAACGTTTTGAAATATCATACTATGAAAAGCAACAGTTAATTACTCGCCATCTTTTGGCCCAACAATAGTACTGTGAAAACACTACACAATGCTCTCAGTATTGTTAGTCATGGCCTGATTTATTACATCCCGTCAGTATTCAAATGATAAACTTAATTATAGGACTATTAAGAGACCAGGAGCAAGAAAAGGAGGCATAATTCAGTAGGCCCCCAAATAACGTATTTCACAGCCGTTTAACGGGAAATATTCATACGGGAATGGCTCTACAGCCTGCACTTTCTCGTTATTGTTCCCTCACATCACACAGCCCCCATTTTCGACAAAAGGAATGCTACGAATATATTTACTTCTCGTACTTAATCATGATACTGCCCGAGTTGAAAAATTTGCTAACTCCGCGAGCGAATCGCATAAACAACAGTCCCGCCCTAGAACAGCCCGAGTGCAAGCGAACGCCGGCCAGCACAAGCCTACGCAAAGGACTAGGTCCGAAACGAGTGTTTCTATTGGGCCTCACCGCTAATTATAAAACCCAGAACGTATGCTCAGCGTGCCGCCGAACTGCCAGCAGAGAAGCTTCGGAGCTTTAATAGAACATCCTTGTGCTACAACATGACAGGATAATTTACAACAATTTAGTAAATTAAGATTTTCTCTGGGATGCTTATGAGGAGTATAGATTCAAATGTGTCAATGCGTCCGGTATGATCCTAAAGGTCCAGATGATAGACGTGCCCCTACGTATCGACCATTCCCCCAACTTACAAATAACATGGCTGGAAAATTACGCCCGAATCCGGATAAAAAGTTCTAATGGGCGGTTTACAGTAATAGGGCGATGGTGGAAAGTGCACGACGAATCGAAGAATCGAAAAACCGCGTCACACCGTGAATGATTGTTTGGCGGAAGATTAATGATGCCGCCTCATACTGCCCCAACTCGGTAAGCATTTTAACGTCATACTACTACAAACGTCCTTCCCTTCTATATTTTCAAAGCGTGCCAAAGGATGGAAAGCAGTATCCTGTCTTGAGGCATGCATACATGCGTATCCCTGGCTCGTAGAAAATGACGCCTTATAAAAACCGGTTAAAATACCCGAGCGCTTTTTAAATGCTTAGGACGACACCTTGCTAGATTAATGGAATAGTGCCTAACTGGCCTTCAGCGCCATTGCCCTAGGGTACATAGTTTTGGCTTGTTACAGTTTTAACGCTTGCGTGAGCAAGAAACTTCAGGAAACCAGCCGAAACTTCACCACACCAAGAGATGTATTATAAATGTTTAATGACAATGATTGGGCAGACGATATTATATTTGTAGCATGATTGCCTAATCCACGAAGTATTATTCGCTAGTTGTAGTATTCTGCTTTACATCGTAAGCTCCTGATTGTGGACTCAAAAGGTTTGTTCCATGTCATGCCTCGTACCCAGGATGCTTATAAACTCTCAGTTTTTGAAAAATGGCGGGCGCGCCCCAAAGCGCAAGGTGCCGAACTAAATAAAAGCAAGGATGACGTATCGCTTTTGTTTGCCTTCATTGT
>MU827156.1:0-10242 GCA_029204205.1 Desmophyllum pertusum | reverse complement strand
AGCGCTGCGCGCTAATGATGTCACAAAATTTTGACCCCCGGTGTGACTCAGACAACAAAACGATTCCCGTAAGATCAGTGTATGCAAAATGGGGTTGGGGAGCACTTCAGTGCCATATTTAGCGATCGTTAGGTCTGCCGGACTCAGAATTCGAGAGAAAACCTAAAATATGTGACTTAGAACAGCTAAAACGTTGGTTAAAAACAAAGGTTTGTTCAAACAGAGCACTAAAATGTGATGTTTAATACGAAATTACCTACTTTATGTACCCGATTTAATACTGATAAGAAAATATTTATTTGTACGAGAAATTCAGGAGATTCACACAGTCCTAGGAGGTTCATCGTGGCATCACAACAGAGCTGAATCATGTTGCTGAACTAAGCTATCATGCCAGGGAAAAAAAATCGCATAAAGAAACACTAGTCCGATCGGTCGCCTTGCCGTGACCCGGACAAAGAGGTCAATTTCATTACACAAATTAAGCCGCGGCGATATAAGACTAAAGCTGTACAGGTGTCTGTTATATTTATGGGGATGACAAACGGCTTTATTAAAATCCAAGTCCTCCAAAAACGGCATATCTGAATATACCATTGGGAAGGGCAACAATAGCATAATATTTTCGCCCTCTATCTATCTTATACCGGGCCTCTATCATTTGTCAGAGCAGATAACTTTGCTTGTGCCATCAAATTCGGGAATTTCTGGCAATCGACCTTCTTTCCAGGACCTGAATGAAGCGAGCACAGTATTCTTCAGATACATTTCTCTGTATTCTCATGGCAAGTCGCTATCTGCCGCTAAAATTTAACGGCATCCTGAATAGTTTTTGCTCAGCGCCCGACTGAGCGGGAATCAAGATGTCATTGCCAGATCTTCGAATAATTTATCAATTTTAGGCCATTTTCTGGATCCCTTGAATCTGTTTTACACTACCTACAGCAACTGTGTTTGGTATCTACCATTATTCAAGCTTATCAAAAGTCTAGGCCACAAATATCGCCTTTTTCGCCATTTTCTTGTCTAGAATACGTCGCGTTCATACAAAACCTTTTGCCTAACTGCAATGTTTGTCTGAGTCATGTGGGGGGTCTAAGGTGACGTGATCTATTTTTAGAAATGCCGCGCAGCGCTATTGTTTCACAAATTGGACAGCACAAATTTTTATGTATAATTCAATTAAAAATGTAAACAAGACTATACACATTGTCCAATTAGGAAACAATTGGATCCAAATCGAGGAGACCTCTAGCCTGAGAAAACAGATGTGTCTCGTCAGATGCCTCAATTCCTTTCACCGCCAGCGCCGAAGAGAGAGAGCGTGCTCTGACTAAAAAAAAATCCCATACTAACGACATAGCTGTACAGTGATGCCTATGAGGGGGTGGCAAATGATAAATTCAAGTCTCTGCGAGACGGCGAGACTAGCGTTTTTCTGCTGCAAGCCCGATACTTTTTTAACTTTTAGATTGCGAGACTGAGATCGGAGACTCCAAAACGGGCTTTGCAAAAAAAATTGAGACTGTGAGAAGTACAGAACCGCTCAAAAACGAGACTGCAAGACCCTTTAAAAAAATGTGTCTCACCCACGACCCATATTTTTTAAAAAGACCATTCACATTCACCACCCGCTCCTATATATGGTGTCTTTGATTAGATTAGGAGTAACAATCATTGAAAGACACTGTATGGATCTCTGTGAGACTACTTGGTCAGGCAAAAGAGTATAGAATGTTTTGGGTTCTTATATCAGATGTCTCTCTTGGAAGTCTTGCGGGCACCCTAAGAGAGATAATTGTTTATTTTTTCTAAGGATATGGGCTCCATATTCCACCCCAATAACCATTCCAAACACTCAACTTAGCCATGAACCGGAACCTCCATCACTACCATGAGTTCCAGTCACACTGATTTTTACAATCAACAATGAAATATTAGTTTTAAATTCTAAGCGTCCCAGTATGTTCGGACGAAGGACTAATGCTCGAAAAGTCCGCACAGCTTTTCAAATTTGACAGTGTGGTTAATTAAATTGATAATTAACTGAGTTTATCCTATAAACAGACTCTGATAATTGACATTGTTGTAGGTATGATAACATGGACAGCTAGCTGTACGACCATCAAAAATTGTGGCCGGCCATGAACCAGAAAAGACAAACGAGTTCTTGCAATTGATGGGTATGGCGATATTGCATAAAGTAAGTATATTATTATTACTATCCAGTCATAGTCTTGTACTACAGTTTATTAATAATATCCAACTCCACTCCTTATAGTGCAAATACTGCACGAAACAAGGACAAATATCTCATGTTATTATTCAACAAATCATAACACTGTCCAAATATGGTCGTGATGCAACTCAATATATGTTGGCTGTACTCAACAGATATCCTGCGATATATGTAATTTCATATGCGTGCAGTAAAATGTTTAAGTCATTTGTTGAAATAAAAGAATATTTTTTTAGTTGTGTTATCAATTTGTTGAATAATAAAACAATTATCCTGCTCAATCTTGCGGAATATCGCCTGATTTAGCCAACTCGGCCTTCGGCCTCGTCGGCTAAGTATCAGGCGATAATTGTTAAATATTTGTACTCCAGGGGACCAGTTAAACAGGTTTTCTGTAGTATTCGTATCCGCACGCAACGCAAGCCACGGTTCAAAGGTGGGATTTTGGAAAAGAAAAACTAAATCTCTTATTAGGACTCATAAAAATATACAGCGATACTACACACTAAAATGTCTAATAAGATATAATGTATTGTATTTTGTTGTACTGTACTCAGAACAACCTGGCTTTAGAGTTCAGCAACTTCTAACACTGTACTTGGGTGCCAGAGGTTTTAATTTGCTCTCTTGAGTTCCTACATGTACAAAGGGCTTAAGTTAGATTCAGGATTTACATTGAACAAAATAATGGAATACAGTTGAACCTCTCTACAGCGGCCACCCTGGGGCACAATTACTGCCTGTTGTAGGAATGTAACTTTCAATAACAGTAACGTGCATGGATCGGTGCACATTCAGGATGAAAAATCCTGCCTGCTGCAGAGAGGTGGCTGCTATATAGAGAGGTGGCTGCTATATAGAGAGGTGGCTGCTATATAGAGAGGTGGCCCATTAGTGGAGGTTTGAATGTTTATATTCAGATCAAACCATTACCTGGATTGCTTTTTGAACTTGGCTCGATCAACTGAGACATCAGTCAACGAAAGTTTAGAAATGAGTGCTGTACAATAAGTTTTTTTCTTCTTGAAGCCTCTTATAATGAATATCATGCTGCATGCCGTCAAATAAACTTCAAACAGGTTGACTCTTGTCGCTCCTGCGCAACATGCAAATGTAAAATCTAATACTAGATTTATTTACAATTTTATCTGCCTGTAGGAAAAGTAGGCAGCTGGGATGCAGTAACAAAGGTATTGGCTGGAGAAAAACCTGGAAAAGAACTAAGGTTGGTATGCAACATTTGGATAAAACTACATACAATTGTATGTATTGAAACATGTATTGGATATGTATATATGTTTTTGGTTTAAATTTATTTTTGGTTTAAAATTTTTCAAACCCAGTTTTGATCTTTATTTTCTTTTGTTTCAGATTATGATAATGAAAATTAGACAAAGGAAAATAAAAATGCAACTGGTTTGAAAAATTTTAAACCCAACAAAAATTGAACCACAACATATATCATTTGAAATTCACGAGATTACTAGCCTGTCAGGCAGGTTCTCCGCTTAGGGACAGAGGCTAATGACCTGGAGTTGGGTAATCATCAGATTTCATTTTGAGAATGGGACCGAGTGGGGTATTGTTATTCCAATTTTAACGTCATTTCAATATATACATGTACAGGTCAATAGAACACGCAAAATGTTAGAGTGTAGTAGAATTTTGTGTTCTGGTTTGACCGGTTTAGAACAGGGCGAATACGCAAAATAGCATGGAAATTTTGCAGTGGAATAATAAATTCCTTATTTGATTGGTTTTAACACATAATATGCGCGGACATTTTGCTCATTGCTCGCATTTTTCCTCGCAAAATATCTGCGTATATTATATGTTAAAAACCATCGAATAAGGTGTATAATTTTTGCATTTTATTTACATTCAATAATTACAGTGATAGCAAGAGAAAAGAATCCAGAACTTGAAGTGGAGGCAAAGATCAAATCGAAAGTAGCAAGACAAGGAGAAAAATAAGGAACGGGACAGATTTAGAGAAAGAGAAAAAGAGGATGACAAAGACAAACTAAAAACAGGTACTGCTCACAGTTTGTTATGTTTACTGTTTGATACATAGGATTAAGGGGGAGAGGGGGGGGTGGGTTGGATAAGCCCAGTGTGGCCCAGGTTTGATCCTGGCTGGGAGTCACTTGCCATGTACAGTGGATCCAGAGGTGCTAAAAGGAGGGGGGGGGGGGGCTGGGGCGGGGTGGGGCTAGCTTAGACATTAAATCTGGGACTTACCCGATAATTATTGTGAATTTTAGTCCATTACCGCTACTTATGAAAAGTTGCTCACTAGCTATATATAGATAACTCTTCCCAGGCCTGCTCTTCCTCATATCCTTTTTCCAACAGTTCATTGTTGTTGGTATTTAGATCACAAGTTCTTGCATGTAATTGGATAAAGTTGTTTTGAGTTTATCATGTCTAAATTACTTAAAAGCATTTTTTTGGTTGTGAACTTTCAAATTACAGGGAGACTCTTCCAAGAGGACGGACAGTTCTTCCAACAAGACGTACAGTTCAGATAAAAGGAAAACAGATGATTCAGCCAAGAGAGAAAAAGAGAAGGAAAGGGAGAAGGAAAAGAAAGTCGGACAGAGCAGAGAAAAAGAAAAGGTACTGTTTTTGTTGTAACATGGTGCAAACTTTCATGTAGCTTGTATGCATCTGTCTCGCAAATGGTAGACTGCAAAACAGTCGATTTTTTTTTTCGCGTTCCTATTCATACTCATGTGCGGTCTTCGAAATGAAAGGTCTGGAGGCGAGTGGTGAAAACTTAGAGTAGGACTGGGGAGATACGCTGAAAAATACGACTGTCGGCTTTCCATACAAACGAATTCGTTCGAATTTCCCGTTGCTCCAGGAACGGGAAATTCCCATTGGTTGAATTTTGATGCTTACCTGTCAACAAAATGTTCATCGCCCCTCATCAGAGATATTTCGAAGTCCGTGTCCATTTCACGTAAAACGAGCTCTTCGTTAATTTGCCTAATTTACGACAACTGAATTTTTCGGCGGGTCTAAAATGGGTCTGTTCCGTTGTGGAACGCGTTCTGTTTCCGGGAAGATCTGGCAGAAAAATTTTCCCTTGTCCCCAAAGCCTAATGTCAGAGAACGATCGAGGCTTAAGCTTCCTTTAATGGCTGGCTGTTCGGGAAATTATAATGATGGCGCTAACAATAGCTCTATTGTTCGACGCGCGCACTTTTATGGAGATGTCGGGAATTTACCGGCTATTTACTCCTTCGTTTCAATCTCAAACCGTCCTCCTCTCAAGTTGCGGCGTCGTGCTCAGTAGCGATGGTTAAAGTTTGAATGCTCTTATTTAATTTTCTCTCTTTTAAAAATTTTGCGAACACAGAGCAGAGGGCACACGGCGAGCAAACTCCTCAACGAAAAGATAGTTCCTTCTCCAAATTGAAGCGACAGATCGACTTTGGGGGGATAACCTCGGTCAAAGGCTGGCAACGTTTTTTCCAATTCTCTGGGGCTACAGGCAAGTATGTTTTCTGTGGATATCGCATTTAGTTTTTAACATGTCCAAATATTAATTGCGATACAAATCTTCCATTGTCTGGCGCGCTCGCTACGTGTCCTCATTATTATTTTTCCCTGCTTCGCGACGCGGGTTTCTTCAGTGTTGTTTGATTCATCCGACCGATTTCTCTTCAAACAGAACACTTCCTACATTTTATACAGGCTATATAGAACCAAATTAATCCTCAAGACTCTCGTTGACAAGCAACACTGAAGGAGCGAACTTGGACCAACAAAAAATGTGGTTTGAGCTGTCAAGTATCTTTAACACCTCAGCGATATTATTTGAACCCCCGGTTCAGTAACTGAATTCGTTGTATGGAATGCCGACAGTCGTTATTTTTCTCGCCTCACCCGCCCTGCGGGCGCGCGAGGCTTGCGCGCTTCGCGCGCGAGGATCACGCTTACGGCGCTTCGCGATTGAGCGGAAAAAATAACGACTGTTTTGCAGTCTACGAAAATGGTCAGACAAGTTGCATGAAACATTTCCTGTTTTCGAGTTCTTCTTATAAATAAAATGTGTTGTTCCAGAAAATATTCATATCCCTGGCATGGAAGGTTTTTTGGAGTGAACTCCCCTCCCCCACCCCACTGGAAATTCCAGTTTAGCTTCATACCTTCCTTTAAAAAATTTGGCTTTTGAGACCCCCTCCCCTCAGAATTTCAATGACATTCCTTGGGGTGGGTATGGATATTTTCTGGAACTGCACAATCAACAACAAAAAACACCATATGGTATCAATTCAGAGTTTTCTTCAACTCTCAGCACCTATCATCAGTCTAGGCCAAACAAGAGGAACTCGCAAAGACTCTGGAAAGTAAAAAATTGAGTTGGTTCATATTTGTATGGGAGTTGCCAAGAGGGCATGAGAGTTTCCGGCCAAATGAGAGCGAGAGTTTGAACTCTTCTTGTCAACTAAAATTTAGAACATTTTAGAAATATGTACATGTACCTCTAAAAAGTGTTTTGGGTTTTTTCTCATTTTGGTAGAGACTTGAGTACTGTGAAGCACTTCTCAACCATCTTGTTTTTTGTTTTGTTTTTTAATTAGCAGCCGCCGAGAAAAGATGATGATGTTGATGGTCTTGATGCAGGAGCTGCTGTAATAGATGGTGAATTAGAGGTACAATACTTGACAAGAAAGATACATGAACTTTTAACTCTTTTATTCTTGTTGGTTATTTAAGAATAAACCCTTAAAATGAAAATTGCTTGATTTGCCTTTTTTTCTACTTGCAGAATGGAGAGGTGCCTCTGAATCGCATTCCAAGACCCTCCTCTGCCAAAGGTCAGAGACGAAGGCCATCAGGGGAGGGAGAGGGTATGCTAGGGTGTGGAAATGTGTGAAAAAGAAGCACTAGTTAACAGCCAGTTAGAGGGTTTCTACTTTACTAACAAAGCTTAAGAGGGCCACTGTTGCTGATTTTTAGCATTAAAAACAATATTTACATAGACTATAGGAAACTCGATAATAAAATGGTTTTGGCATCCCACCAGACATCGACCGTGCCTCAAAATACACTCGCGTATTAGAGATCTGTTTTTGACAGAGCATAATGATGGATAGGAGATGAAAAACAACAGCTGCAGTCTTAAATTGACAAGCATGTGGAGATTTGTAGATCCGGGGAATTCCATAATGTTACAATCATGTTACAGTAACATGTATTTAGAACAAGCAAAATAGTTGGAAGACAAGTTGCTGCAAACAGTATACACAAGAAGTAGAATTCATTGCAGCAGCAATGGCAATTAACTTGTGTCCCCAACAAGTTTGTCGGTTTCACAATAGAGCGGTTTTCAATTAAGTGTTGAAAGTAATCCCAAAATGGCTTTGGTTTTGCTTTACTACGCTCTGTGATCTGCGTTAAAAATCCTTATGCCACCTACTCAACCAATCAGATACGAAACCAAAATCACAACTTGGCCACACGCGTTTTCTTGCGCTTGACACCGGTTAAATGTATTTGCTTCGAGTTTTCATTGGCTCATTGTATTGTTTATATTTGCTGTCGCGTTTGTAATTGAATTGGTTTGGTTTTACAACACTCCTCTTGAAAACACTCTATGTAAATTTATTATATTCAATGTTTCAGGCAACCTCTCTCACTGTTTGAAGAAAGTTGCAAGATCAGTTGGCAATAAACTATTGCACCTTGCCAACAGTACCTTAAAGGGGCACTATCATGAAAACATCACATCAAAAAGTCAAAAGCCAAAAGAAATATTTAAACGTCAAATGGAAACCTAAAAATAATGGTCCAGTTTTGTTACAAATTTACTATATACTAGTGTACTGCAAGCTATAAAAGGAGTGCTGTCATGAGGTAACAACTGCTATCGCTTATGGAGGTTGGGTGCCTGGGATATCCAGGGGCTTCCAATTTTGGCAGCCAGCCCCTAGATTGAATAACGCCCCATGGCTAAGCACGACCCCGCAACCCAGCCATGAGCCCCCACACAAGGGAACAGTCACCCGTCACACTGACCTGTCAGTGGAAATAAAAAGGGAGAGGTAGGGGGGGGAGAAAACTATCGATCCAAAGCTCTCCACGCACAACGCTGGGCCAAGAAACCTCACTTGCCTGGAGAAACACGCCACACAAACGAAGCAGAGAGCTACTGCACATGCGCCTCACGACTGACCACTGACCACCGGTACTCCTTCCCAGCACCCTGGCTTCTAGTTGTTAACTCTTTTAAAATTGCATTTAAATGCATTAAACAAACACTGTATCCGACTTATGGAGGTTGGGTGCCTGGGATATCCAGAGGCTTCCACTTTTGGCAGCCAGCCCCTAGATGAAATAACGCCCCCATGGCTAGCACGACCCCGCAACCCCGCCATGAGCACCCACGCCCACAGCCGAAGGATGTCCTCCGAGCTATGGCGCTAAAGCTCGGAGATCAGAGGGGCTCATGACTGGGGGAAGTCAGAGCCCCAGAACGCCAAATCCCGAAGGCACCCGAAGTTGCTGTTGTGAACTGAACGTTAAGCAGTCCTATCTGCTGCTGAGGACTGAAACCACAAATCCAGGTTCATCCTGACCAATCTGCCAAGCCAGATGCTGCTGCGTCTTTTCTGAAGGCAGTATCGTAGTTCAGCCAATCAAGCCCCGGAAACTGCTGAGCTGTCTGCAGAATCAACAATTTGTATTGGGTCAGATCCTGCCAGCGAGTTGGATGTGAAGTGCAGAAGATCCAAGCATAAATGGAGAAGCCTGAATCCAGGTGAGGATGTCGGTGATTTCGACCACGCGTTTTTTTGAGGGGGCGACAACTAATTCTCCATCCAAGTAAGTGTGGGGCTCCGTGTCTTGCGCCCGTAAATCTCCGCCAGGAGGTCGGCCAGCTCCATAAATACGCCACTGGTTATCTTGGCAACCAGCTTGCCAGGTATTGGCGCATAACCTGGGCCAACAACGAAGGCCTTGCCGATCGTAGGCGCCACGATCGAGTTGTTGGGGACCGGCCAAGCGGGAGACACGAATGCTGATGGCGCAGAATGTTGGACGATGAGCGGCTGGGCAACTGCAGATGTAATTGGATTGCCAATCGTGCAATAAGTGGACAGGAATGGAGGCGCCATTACATTACCTATAGCCGTGGATGGGATGGATGGGATTGTAGGAGCGCAAGTCGCCACAGTCGAAGTATTGTGCGCCCGCCCCCAAGAGGATTCGCCACGCTCGCCGTTCCGTTCGCCTGGAAGGCCGCTAAAATCTGAGGCAGCGACTGCCCCAACGCTTGTGTAAATGCTTGCGACAGAGTTTCGCTGGAAACGGTAAAGGTGGACGGTGCTGCCGTGGTAAGGGTGGACGTGTCGGAAGTTATTGAGTCCCCAGACGAAGGTGGATTTTCGGCTGCCATGTCGTAAGAATCCAAATATCCGGCCGAGAGGCTGTTTAGCGTTTGTCGACCAGGCATAAGTCGAAAACTCAAAAACAAGCGACGAAAACCAAACGAACGACCGCTGTAGGAAAGGGCAAAACCCTTTGGGAACAAATGAACGCGAGAAACTATCGATCAAAGCTCTCTACGCACAACGCTGGGCAAGAAACCTCACTGCCTGGAGAAACACGCCACACGAACGAAGCAGAGAGCTACTGCACATGCGCCTCACGACTGACCACTGACCACCGGTACTCCTTCCCAGACCCCTGGCGCTCTAGTTGTTAACTCTTTAAATTGCGTTTAAATGCATTTACCCAGCAGGAGCTTTCTCAATTGAAAAAGTTGGCAGACCTTTCAAACTCTGCCATTGTTTATGGGAAAAATCGCTAAACTGAACTAATTATGGTTAGCCCTACTTAATATCTTCCTCTGATGTTCTAGGCATTTCGTGTATGAGCAAGAGAGCGAGTCATAATTTTAGCGCCGCACCATTTGACCAAAAATCAGCAAAATCCCCGTGATGGTGCCCCTTTAAGGCCTTTTTAGCTTGATTGGAGTTGAAGTAAAT
>MU827155.1:0-10264 GCA_029204205.1 Desmophyllum pertusum | reverse complement strand
GAGCCACCTTAAGATAACTATGTATGCTGACTTCGAACAGTTTTCTAAAACAGCCCAACAAAAGCTATTTAAAACCAACCTGTACAATGTAGTTGTGCTCCAAAATGTCCATCTTGGTGACGCAATTTTCTTGCACAAAGCGAAGGATTTCATCATATGATTTATCAAACAGACCCTTCAAGACCTCCGCCTCAGGTTCTGGCCGCTTGTTAAGCCAAGCCTATACAGTAATCAACAGGAGGGCAACGTAAGAATAGCCATCAGCCGTAACAACATTTCCCCGCAACTTGTCGCGCAACAGAGGTGTATGACAAGTTAAAAAGCGTTGTTGGGCGTATCACCATGCACCCGTATTGCGCGAAGTATGAGTTCAACCTTATGCAACAAGTTGTTGCCGCAACTTGCAACACGAGTGGTAATAAGCGCAGCAACGCTTTTCACTTTGCAATGCAACATTGTTGCGAGGACATTTCGCACGTGTTACTTGGCCTAAAGGGGTACAACTGAAGCCATTCCCCATTGACCATCTTGTGAAGAAACGATCACAATTTGAAAGCTATTAAACAAAATGAGTGTCTTCCTCAGAATCCAAACAACTGATTCCTGACAAACGGCCAAACTTTAAACTGGAAACACACTGATAAGCGACCCAAATTATTGTGACAAATTTTGTCCCTACCTCACCATTTAAAATGTGTAAAAAGTTTCAATTGACATTTTTGGTATTTATTTATATTGCCTATCATTTTTCAGGTCATCATGAAAATTCGTGTCTAGGAATTGACCACCCTTTCAGCAAATATCTCAAAAAGATAAGACTTGAAAGAAACTTCCTTTCACATAAAAACGTAGCAGTTATCCAGGCTGAAGTGTTCAAAACAGTGACAAAGATTACTTGAAATAATTGTTGTGCTAATTCCTCTTTCGTAAAGGCAATTTCCAAGACAATTTCCTCACAGGCAAAGGATTTCATCCCTGACATTTATTGCATAGCGCTATTAATATTTTCATTTCTTTTCTACGTAACGTAACGAGGTAACATTCTCCTATAGTCTACACCTATTTTCATGTGTGGCAGCCGATTTAATATTTGAAATACAGCCTTTAGTTTTCCTAAAAAGGCATTGAAAAAAGCTTTTAATTATACCTTCAGACTACACATGTTATCAAATAAGTACACCTGCATAGTGTCAACGTTTTCGACTGAAATGCCAATCCAAACATTTAATTTAAGTGCATATGTTTAGTCACGTAGTCACGCCATCCTCACCTGAAGCAAGGGTCTCCAATCCAGTCCAGAGGAGCTCATGTACACCATACCGTTGCGTGACACAGTAGCTGGTGATGCGTTATCAATGTTGTGAGGTTCAAATATGATTTTACACTGAGGGGACATGGGAATTCGGTCGCCATTAGCCAGAGTCAAGGTCTTGTTATCGTCCAGTACACTGTTAAGGTTCTCAATCCAGATGGCGTCCACTGGTCCGTCTAACACGATCCAGATGCGTTCTCCTGTGACGGACACAACAAGCTGTGATTACAAGACTAGAACAGGCTTCGACTGATAGCCGTAACCTGCTTATCGTTGCCGTCTAAAATAGCGCATTAAACCAGTCAAAGCTCAAACAATTTAACATTTATCCGAAGTCAAGCACGGAAAAAGTTTGCTTGTACATGGTTGGTTAAAAAGAAAAAAATTATGCATAATTATCCGTTAATTATAGATACTGCAATAGCAACTTTGTTGTCCTACAGAAACCGCCCTGACCGAGCTGAACCCTAGAAATCTCTGCTGCCATAAATCTTTCCAAAAGATCTATGTTCTCCATATTCTTCCTCAAAAAAAGATAAACATTTATACGTGATTTGTAATGCATAGAGTCAATTTATCGAGCCCTTGGACTAATCTCTGTTCCGAACACTACTACGTATATATACATTCACAGCTATAAATGTACCAAACCGATAATAATCAAAGCAAAAGTATATAAATATAACCCTTATCGACCCAAGTTACCTTTGTAGTCAATTGGTTTGTTTGTCAGCAATAGTTGCAAAGAAGAACATAGTTTACAAACCTTTCTTAGCACGAAGCGTCTTCCTCCAAAGAGTGGAGAAAATTCCATCAGTCCAGTCATTTGTAGCAACATCCAACCGTCCAAACATCTGAGGTGCAGTGATAGCTTTAGGGTTCATTCTCATTTCCCTGTGAGGCGTGCCACAGTCCGTCATGGCTTTCATCAATAAGTGGATACACGCGGTTTTCCCCGCCCCACTCGGGCCCAGTACCATCATACCATGGCGCACTCGCTGGGTCTCGAATAACTGCAAGGGAAATAGAATAAACTCGATCCAATAGCAGTTATTACAGACGGTCAGCGGTTTGACATGCAAACGAGGCGAAAGGGTCAATCTGGTATTGTTTTCTATTTGACATGCAAACGAGGCGAAAGGGTCAATCTGGCATTGTATTTGGCCCATTAGCCTCATTTGTAGGCTCAGATTACCAGCCGCTGTTCGGGAAAATGAGCCAGAACGAAGACCGGACTCGAGAGAGCGGCGGAAATCGAGCCTAACTCGTTTGCATACTTTTTAAAAACAAAAGAATATTTGACCGTGGGCTCAACTGTAATGACAGCTATTACTGCATTCGGTTGATCGCACGAGGTATGGCAGAAGTAAACTATATGTACCAATAGTAAGATAAAGCATCGCGTTTTCTTCCCACGATTGACAAAGTTACCAAGATTTTCCCATTTACAGTTTCCATGAGATTAATTAGCTTCACCTTTGTTGTAGACTGTGAACAGTTCCTCCATTTTTGGGGGCTGAAATTGTCGCGCCCTCACGTTCGATCGTAGAGCCGCCATCTTGGATTATTTAGAGCAGATTTGTCCTCTCCCCAGATTTCGCTCGCCAAATAATCCACGATCGAACGTGATGGAAAATGGAGGGACTGTTCACAGTCTACCTTTCTTGTAAACGCAAGAGTTTTAGCAAATACAGTACATGTATGCTACAGCCACGAACGAGTATTCTTCAAATGGTAAAATCATGTCTCAAATCATCATGAAATATACAAACTCTCACTCTTTACTTCGCACGTACTGTAGAATAAAAACGTTATTTGTTTCGAACAAAACTATCATGTTTTTTACGTTTTTGCTCCAACGAAGGGCTAACGCTGGAAAGTCAGCTACGGCGTTTAATTCACCTTTATGAAATTCACGTTGATAATTAAGTGTTTTCTTTTAAATTCGAGTCGAGTGTATAAAAGATAGAAAGAAAGGGTGAGTAAGTTATTCCAGAACCACAGTTTATCTTAAAAAATACGATAACGGGTCGTGAGTTCCAGCTAAAGATTATTACCTGGATAAGTTTAAGTCTCCATGGTGGATGGTTGATAAGTCCAGCCTCTTCCACTTGATTGGCAATTGCTTGTTCTAGCTCTGGATAACCGGCTTTGTCCAACACAATACCAGGGAAGAGATCGTTTATAAGACTCAAGAACAGGGGCTCGTCTTCATCAATCTGAACGGAAAAGAGAAAGCAAATTCCACAAACAAACAATTTCACGTTTCAAGGAAGTCATAGATCCACAGCTTCTTCTTCTAACACAGAATGACTACTTCTTCAACTGAAAGCTTGCGCGCAAAATCCACGTTTTATTTGTTTCTACCAATTTTGACTTCAGTAGCTTTAGTAGTTGGAGCGGAATCAACTTCCGAACCATTTTTCCCTTACAAAACTTTACAAGATTTAAAGCTTTTCGAAAACAAACAGGCTTCCGACCATTTTTTCCTTACCAACTGGTTTTAATATTAAACCCATATCAAAACTCGATGTGATGTCCCTTCACTGCTTTTTTTACTACCGGCCTGTTTGGTAATAAAAACTATTATATTTTGCGCGGTCTTGAAAAGAAACAAAGAAAAGGAAGTTCGCTAGGAAGGGCAAATTGCAGTAATACTCTAGTATTTTAAAAGAGAAAAAATGATCCCTCCAGGGTTTCCAAACTGATTGGATTTAAACTCATTCCCACCCTCCGCATTACCGCGGGTGTGGATGCCTCTTACTATCGCTGTCTATGAAGTGACGCATAATACACACAATACTCCCCCTAGGACCTTACCAGTTTAGAGAGGTTCCATATCCCTGAGAACTCCTCATTACAATTGTGTTTTCTCCCAACCGTCCCTCCCGACACTCCAATTCGTTTGGCAGCGACAAGAGTTCTCCAGAACGGACAAAATATTCCTCAACCAAAAGTCATAGTGAACCTAAAACACAACAAGTATGGAAATAAGTGAAGAGCGACTGATTCTTAAATATTTTTATGATAGAAAAAAAAAAGAACAGCAGGAATAAACGAGAATTAAAACATCAAATATTAAAACCCGGGGCAAATGAGGATTGACAGTAGACAACAGTTCAAAACTCTCGCCTCTTGTTTGGCCTGAAACTTCTCCATGAGCTTTCTTGGGGACTCCTCATGGAGCTTCTCGGGGACTCTCATGAGCTTTTCTCGGTGTCCTCATCATGAGCTCCTCGTGGGGACTCTCGTTGCGCTCTCATCGAGTTTTGAACCACCTCGATGTTTTTCTTGAATGTCGTCGAGAGTTTTCTCTCGTTCGCCCTGGGCTGATGATAGTCGACTCGCAGAGAGTGGAAGACAATTTCTCCGTGCAACTCTCAATCTTCCACTTATCGTTACGACTCCCCGTTCCGTTTTGGCCTGGCCTTCAATCAAAACAGAGCCGTTTTCTCCTGAAAGAAAAAACATATGGAACACGGGATTTCCTTATTATTCGTCCTTTTTCAACGAAAGTTACCCCCCCCGTTTTTTTGGTTGTTTAGAAAAGTTTTTTCCCTCCGCACAGTTGTTTGTTTGTACAGAGTGAAGAATTGTTCCTGGCCAGGGTTACATTGTCGATTAAAAACCACAGCTAGCGATTTTCACACGAATGATGATCTGTCGGTCAGGGACCATCATGGCCACTGTACGGAACTGGAATTTTTTCAGGTTTTCTCAGGTAGTTCCTGTCTACCAGCGTATCCCTGGTTCATTGTCAGGAAGATCCCTGAGATTGAGTAAAAAATAGAACCAAGTCAAGTAACAATTTTTTCTTTCTTCGTGTGCACATCTATAGTATCTCCAACCTGTTTTTTCTCTTAACTGCTTAACCCTTTGAACTCCCAAGAGTGGCCAAACTTTACAATTGAAAAACAAAAATAATTAATTGATTGATTGTATATGCTGCAAAAACAAATATGGAAGTACTGCTCAATAAGCTTTTCATTGAATGGTCATACACTAGGGTTTTCTCCACAGACCTCAAAGTTTAGAACCACCTTATACAGCGTAATTGAACAGTAACCACAATGAAAGGTACTGCTCAATAGCTTTTCATTTGAATGTTCACACTCTAGGGTTTAGAAAATTTTGGGACGTTTCCAAAGATTTTTTGAAAGATCAACAACGTCAATCGTGCTGAATACCTTGAATATCTCGATCAGACAAGATTTTGCGTATACGCAAGGACACAATTGTAAGGACAACTACAAACTCTAATTACCTAAATTCTGGGTTCCATGTTTGCACCACATCTCCGTCCGAGCAGATGAACTGCTTCTTCCTCTCTTTCTTGCACATGAAGCACAATGTTAGATCCGCTGTGCAGCCACTGATAGAACACAGGCAGGTTCGAATCCGGGTGAAACTCGTCAAAACAGCCCCCAACTGCCCTGACTTCTGTGGGCCAATCCTGAAAAAACGTCCCCAGGAAAATAAGTCAGTTATTGACTGGTAAATATCAAACTTTAGTCAGGGCCTCGCGCCGATAGTTTGAGCATTTCCTTAAAGCTCTGGTCAAACCGGAGATGCAAGTAGACGCAAGTTGCCACCTTGTGTCTACTTGCGTTCTTCGTTTTTTGGCCAGGACTTGGCGGCGCCGATACCTTTACCGTGAACCTTGGCGATCCAACTTTTGGATCAATCGGTCGAGATTGCAAATTTACTCGCGCTAGTAGGAAACGCATGTTTCTCACCAATTTTGGCCCACCCAGCCCAAGTCCACGCACCGTAGTTTTTTTTTGTTTTTACTCCCTTTTTCAAGTACGGAATTGTAAGCGGGGGTTGTAGCTGCGCACACAACTTGTGTGGCACTTTTCGACGAGTAACCTTGCGTGTCCAAAACGCTCCCATAATTTTAAAACTTGCGTCTACTTGCGACCTGATAGTCCGTCTTGTGCGCGGCCAGGGCTTTCGCAGCACCTCAATTCTAACCGCCGCTCGAGCAGATGTTTTTGAGATCTATTCGACCCGTAAAAAATCCATAACTGACGTCAGCCTTCTATCTACTGAGGATCCTTGTGGTGTCTGCTATGATTGTGCCGCCGGAAACATTCAAACGCGAAGCAACGACTCAATCTGAGATAGTACACAAAATTAATGCACTAATGCACTAGAGCTACGTCCATCAGTATGGACTGTCAGACGTCTCAACAACAATTCAACAATCTTTATTTCGCTCAAATACAAAAAAATATATACAAGTTTATCTTATGGGGAAATAATTGAGCACGCGAAGAAAGACATTTTGGGGCTAGGTGCACTTTAACCATGTTACACCTTTATTTGAAATATTTGATTCATCTGTTTGAGTGGCTTCCCTGGAAGGAACCTGATCTGCCATAAAGGCAGTATAGCCGTGTTTTAACTCTATAGAAACACTGGAAATATTTTATGATGCTATGCAGAAGCAAGTGCATTCGAATATGGTTACCTTTGAAAATTCGCCCCAGTCCTCTGTAGTCCATCTGATCCGAGCAGTTGAATTACAACCACATATTTACCAAGAGCTTCTTGCCATGTCTTTAGTGGTCTCTATAAAAATAACGAGAAACCGCCGCACGGCGACGAATAAATCAACTATGCAGCTACCTGTCAGTACGAAGCACACGGATCAAGTGAGGCAATGTGATAGTTTACAGCAAGGCGCTCAAAAGTGTGACCACTTTTAATTAATTTCACATTCTTTTCGTGCGCGTATGCTATCCAATCAGAAGTCAAGGATAACTATTCTTCGGCTTCTGATTGGGTAGTCTGCACGCACGCACGAACGAATGTGAATTCATTTGGGCGCCTTGCTGTAAGTGTATTGTCCAAGAACACAACAAGAGGTAAACGGCCAGAGCTCCTGTCCTTTGGATCTCAAGGCAAGAGAGGAGGATCTAAGAGAAGGATTCCCTATTGTTCTTCATGGTAATTCGTTGAAATCTATTAATAGTTTTCGCTGGCATGCTGTGAAAGTTATTTTTATTTCACAATAATTTTTAAATACAGCACGACGACTTTAAATTTTACAACAGACATGTTTCGGCAGAAAACTTCTGCCTTCTTCAGTGCAAATGTT
Organism: Desmophyllum pertusum; assembly: GCA_029204205.1. Classification (NCBI taxonomy): domain Eukaryota; kingdom Metazoa; phylum Cnidaria; class Anthozoa; order Scleractinia; family Caryophylliidae; genus Desmophyllum; species Desmophyllum pertusum. The sequence continues at coordinate 2,849 of MU827155.1, read as the reverse complement.
ACAGGAGATGCGAGTTTGAATATAAATAGGTAGTACATGCTAATTATTACGTAAAAAAATGCGTGATAATTACAAAGATAGGCTTAAATTGACGTGTTTAACTTGCTGATTGAGTGAGGGGTTTTCCCACAGGATATGCAAAGCTTCTTTGATCTTGAGCTGATAGGTAGTGCCAGCTTGATCAATTATATGAAAGCATTCGTTAGAACTTAAAGAACGACAATGCTTAGAATTCTGTAGATGTTTGAAAATGTGTGAGTTCCTATCCGTAGTTGAGTGCTCACGGACACGCGTCGAGAAGTGTCGGGTAGTTTCACCGACGTAACAGGCGTTACAGCCTGCACACGAAAATTTGTAAACGACGCCCTGAACGAAGCCCACTAGGGATAGGATCTTTCACACTTAACAGGGAGCTTATTTCCCTTCTGATCGAGGCTCCGACATCACGTTACACGAACAGACCAATCAGGTAGCGCTCAGGTAGCGCTCTTAAAATAGCTCAGCTATGGACTGAAAATTACAGACAGATGTAAAAAAATCACTGGAAGAGACCCATGTTTTGGGGACATGCTTCTCTTAGATCATCTTCTCTTGATTACATATAAAGGCTAATGTGCTAACCAATAGAAACCACCGTGTCCTCTTACGGAAAATTTCTCCATGCTGAAGGTTACAAAGATTCTACCACTATCAGATGCAAACTTTATTTTTGCTTAAATGTTTTGTAATGTCTTAAGCTTTCAATACCTGTTTTTTCCAGTTCCAGCCGGTCCAGCCGGTGCGCCACCCATAGACATAGCAAGGGCCTGGGCCAGAGTAATGTAACAGCGATCGGTCAGCGGTGTATGACAAGTCTTTCTGTGCAGCCAAGGAATTCGTTCTGTAGTAGTTGAAGTCAACATCAGTAATGGAAACAGAACATTTGTCCGTATCGTCGTTGAAGTAGAATCGATTTGTTTGAGCACTCTCAAAGTCTGATGGAGTCTTGATGTGCATGCGACACTGAAAGATAAGAAGGGCATTTGAAAGGTACGTTAACCTTTTCACTCCCAGAGTCAAACCTTTCGGTCAGCTGTGTATGAAACCCTGTGTATGAAACCCCCATTCAAATGAAAGCTATTGCGCTGTAGCATTCGTGGTGGAATTGTTAGTTTTTGACAATTCCTGGCAAACTGAAATTCTCTTGGGAGTGACAGGGTTAAACCAAAACGAGTCATCAACTTTTCCCATTCAAATTCAAATTTCAGATTTAGGTTTCAAAGTGTGCAGAGCAAAACCTCAGTCATGTTTCTTTTCTTTGTTGTTATGACATTAATGCTGCAAGCAAGTATCGTATTTTGCAAGCCGTCCTATTTTTGTTAATATTAGAAATTTATGCAATACATGTATGTTCTCGTTTGGCCTGAAACTCTCATACGCTCTCGTCGACTTCTCGTACGTTTCTCATTGAATTTCAACCATCTTTTTAGAGTCATCGAGAGTTTTCTCTCGTTTGGTCCACGCTTGATGGTAGTTGACAGCGAGTCGATAGAACACTCTCGTCCCTCAACTCTCGGCGACTCTGACGTTCTCGTCCGGGGGAGTGAAGCTACGTCACGGATGGCGCATCTTGAAAAAAACTTGGCCAATTTTTTCAAGTTCGCCATTCGCAATCCGTCCTTAATCTTCTCCATCCTCAACCATCCTTGTTCCTGTTTGGTTTAATATCACCTCTTCGGTGTTTTTCTACCTGAAGGTGATTTTGCACCGTCGCAAAAATGACTTAAATTATCGTGACATAGCTCCTTTAAGATAGACTTTGTCTACACATACAATCCCTTCATTTCACTCACCAGATCATCGAAGATGTCTCTCTGATGGACGTGAATAGTGATGAGTGTTTCAAACTTTGTCCTGACTACTTTAGTGAGTTCTTTAGTGGTCTGTTCGATCAAAACGTTCAAAAAGCTCCAGGAATGCAGTGTTGGTTTGCTGCATAACCTTTTTGTCATACTTTGGCATTTGTTAGCGCCTCTGTAGAGTCTCTGGTCCATATCATTTGGATTCCTAACAGGCCGAACTACAAAGAAAACGACGGCAATTCACCTTTAAAGGGGCTATATCACACTGTCTATTATTTTGCTATTCTTCCCTGTATTATTTTTTTATGAGCTCTAAAACTCAAACATGTGAAAGAAATATTAATTCAAAGATGGGATCTCACTTATATAACAAACACAGATGATTTCTAAGGGCCTGTTTATATGAAGAAACGTTTGTCCATGGTAGGAGAGTCACCCTCCATACCGAGTAACCCCGGGCGAGATAACTTTTCATACATTTCTTTATAAATAGCAGTGAACCGTTTACATGAAGAAATCGAAAAGTTGGCTCGGGGGGCAGTGTAACCCTGGGTGGAGGGTTACTCCGCTTTGAAGGTAGGGTGACCCTGGGGGGCGGGCCAACTTTTCCCCATATAAACACTTTGGCTATTGTTGTTTCACCTACCAGGGACAAGTCGGGACATATAGAGCATGCGTGAACCCGAGAGGGCCAAGTTTTGGCTCGGTAAACAGGGCCAACTTTTTTTCATATAAACGCTCGGTAAAAGATGGCTCGGGGGGGGGGGGGGGGGGGGGGCTGGGAGGCTGGGAGGGTAACCCTCCTAGCAGGGACAACTTCTCTGCCATGTTAAATAGGCCCTAAGTATTATTTACCACTTGTTACATACAAATGGACTTAAACTTGAAAAACGTCGGGCCGTCGTTTTTCAAAGTTAACCGTTTCGGCAATCCGTTTTCCAATCTTGTCCAATTTTGACCATCCACACTTCATTGCGGCTTCCTCGTGCTTTATTTAAAGACTAGTTT
>MU827154.1:0-10370 GCA_029204205.1 Desmophyllum pertusum | reverse complement strand
AGTGCAACTAACCCCAAAAAATTTTATTCGCTTAAATAAAATAGTTACTTGTTATTTGAAAACTTAACTGCGACTTTGGTTGAAATCTCGATTTTTTCTGTGCCCCGGCAAAGTGACCAAAAACGCCGCCATTTTTGTTCACGGCGGCGTTTTTGGACATGGGTCAATGAATTTAGCGGCTTATAGTGTGTAGAAGAACCGCCTTCCAGGTGTGCGTTATTGGCCGTTTGCACAGTAACACCCCAGATTTAGAGAAAGGTTTATACTATACCCAGTTCTAGAGCGAGTCGGCCCCCCCCCAGAGAAAATACGAAACAAGACGCGATGAGTGATGTAAACTCAAGCGAACGAAGTAAAGTGGGACTGTGAGAGCCATATGACTCAAGAACTCCGGTCTATAAGAAAAGAATTTTGTCGCGCGCACTTCTAGCAGGCTGGACTCTCCAAAGGCTATTTAACCCCCCCCCCCCCCAGGTCGAACAGTAGCCAAACCCAACTAGGCCATCGACCAAATGTTACCGAGAAACCTATCTCTACCATCGGGGGCTATAGGCCAGAAATGTATATCGCGAGCATTCATCCGATAGTATCGCGCATCGTGTTAATGGGCGTTAACATTTCACTCCTCGTGCCCCCCCCGAAAGCCAATTTCAGGAATATTGATGACAAGTCAAAGACGAATTTTCTTTCGAAGGATAAAATAGGAAAAAATGACAAAAGATTTGAACTCCAGAGTTTTTCTGAGGCCGGGAAATGAAGGCAGTGCGATGATAACCGTATACTCATCGTAATTACCCCCCAATGCGGGACTACAGAGGGAACAGGTCCACTTCGCTTATCGAGGTTTAAAAAGTGCTATTTATTTCACGGTTTTGTACTTCAAAATTAACTTAGTTCACTATGGTTGGTTATTTGGAGTAGCAACGACAAACAGTTTTGAGGATGTCAAAACTGTAGTGGATTGGGATCTGTTTCCTTTTTAAAAAAAACAGCTTGTTTTTGGTATGGCTTCAATTTCCAGGCCCGAGCAAGCCCTGCGCGGAGCAAGCCGCACTTTCAAATCGATCGAAAAAAAGCCGCGAGCGAGAGAAAAACTGCCGGACAGTTTACTTTGGCTTATTTGTAAAAATTCAAAACGCCTACCTAAATGGGGGGTGAAAAGCTGGCATTTAAACAGAATAACCATTGTCTTGGACAAAATACATACTCGCTAAAGCAAAAATATAAATGATCATGAAACCACACCGGCTTCAGCGTTATATCGATCGCATGGGATGTAAGTACTATAGGTGACAATAATTGCTTACGCATTGACTGACTTCTTCAGTGGCTATCTAAGTCAGTCCTTTGTGGCTGTCTTTTCGACGTATTCAGCTCGCATCGGGACCTCCTTTTCGCATTGAGTTGTCCCATTCCAAGGTGACCGGGCAGTTCATCCAAGGAAGATATCTTACTCATTGTTTGCTTGAAGTATCGATTGACGAATCTATTTGTTTACATCTGCGTTTTTGACAAGTATTAGTGGATAGAGGACTAACCCAACGAATCCACTCTTTCTTTGCCGTCAAGTCTAGCTTGAATTGCTTCCTCTAGCTTCTTTGTCTTCTTCTTCTTCCTCACTTTTCGGTATGTTCTTCAGCCATTCTACTCGTCCACCATACGGTTCGTCGGCATAAGCGAAAAGCCATCCCATCTGTGTGCTTCGATCATCACGGGAAGCTTTGCGACTCCGTAGCATCTTCCCACTTCGATCTCAAACATTTTTGTGTCATAGTCCTTCCGAATTGTAACTAGACTCCGAATTTTGGAGTCACTAGATGACATATCTAGTCTTGAGTTAAAATTCTGTGGCTTTCGTATAAATAAAACGGCTCGGAAATTAACGAAAAGAATATGCTACGCTCGAAGGATATTCCCGAGTCCAAAATGCTGAAGCAAACATGAATAAAATCACACTCTCTGCTTTGAGCGTACACATTTGCTCGACCACAGGACTCCCATTTGCGCGGTGTTGAACATGGAAAGCCTGACTTTAAACAACTCGTAGAAAACGCGGGGATTTTATCAATCACGATAGATTTTTTCGGCAGATCCGTGATCGGGGCAATAGATAGATTTATAATGAGGGGGGGAAAAAAAAAAACTTGCGCGGGGGGTTAGTTGACACTTTTAAGAAACCTTATGACACAAATTGATAACAGTTGTAAAGTCGTCTTACTTGTCCGGGTCAGTTCGCACTTGATAAGTCTTAAAAGACCACAAGTTTTTATCGACGAATCGAAACATAAGGTTGCCATTCTTTCCTGGAACGGTCGGGACAATCAATGTGCTTTTTGATTCGATCTCCCATCTGTGCCCAATCACCGGTGTATAATATACAGATCACATAGCCACCTGTTCAGTGAACAAAATAATCACGTGATGTGAACACGTGATTGTCCTATTCTTAGCGTACAGCATTTAGAGTTCGCCACATCAGCCCACATCATCTTTAGTACATTTCCTCGTTCATAAATTCAGACTACGTCAGACTACCTAATGTTTCTCAAACGCTTGACGTGTATTTTGTTAAGGCTGTTACACCAAAAAAGCTGAAGCTGGATTAAAAATTTGACGTTGTTGGACATATATGTTTAGTTCAGTTGTTATTATTTCAACACTAATTTACAAATAATTAAAATGTTGAATTATCCAACATTTCAAAATGGAATCCCCTTTCAACAGTAGTAAACAGTTTTGTTTTATGACATCAGTTCGATCTAAAGGGTGCATATCGTGTCAGTGCCAACAGCTAAAGACGTCCGACCAGAAATATCCTGCAACTTTCAGTGCCAGGTAAAGTTTTGTCAACTCGCAGCATATTAGTATTCTTCTGGTAAATACATTGAAACTGTTACAAGGTCAAACACTCTAACACACATTTTCACGGACGTTAAGAAATTTTAATTATCTCCATTTTTTCTTGGTACTGTCTTAAAGATTATTCAGTCAGTTCGCTCTTTGCAAAATCTCTCCATGGTTCACCCGAGGAAGGAGTTCACCTTTGGTTTGACCGTCAGTTGTAATAGAGAGGAATGGTTTGTGAAGACCAGAGCATAAGTTCCTTTTTGTATATGTTTTTGTTTCGCTATTTTGGGGGTTGACCGTGCAACAAGAAACCTGACGAAAATACAAGTAGGTGATATACATGTGTTCAAGCAAACTAACCAATAGAAACGTTGCTGATTACGGTTCAATTCATGCCATAAGTGTATGAGCGCAAAACAAAAGATGTGTCACGGTCATGCGACCTTCCTACATAAATATTCGGGCCTGCTTTGTTTGGCTTCTTTAAGAAGTTTGCCGTGCTTCATAACCATTTCCCCTCTATTAAATCCATGCAAATATGGATTCAAATCAGAAGCCCGCCGTAACTCTAAGGTCACCTTTGCCACAGCACGCCGCATAATAATCATGAACAATCGCCTTTTGTTAACTCCAATACACACACCAACATAGAGGATCTGATACGCACTGCCCTTCCCCGAGCCTGTGATTTCCACGCACTATGTCCGCAGCCCAGAGAATTCTTTAAAATCAATCATTATTAAGCCGCCACTCTGATAACCAACCCGACTGTGAGTGCCATTGGCGGGAGAGCGGATCATAGGGTGCATGCACAAACCTCCCGGGATACTCGCCCGTAGTAAGTGGCCTGGGAATGAAGATAGATTGCCAAGTTAAGGTTTATAAGCAGAAGAATGGCATAAAAACACGTTTATTTACAATAAAATTTGTTAGACGCTGAGAATGAGTTTGAATCGCATTCAAGTTTAGTCATACGAATGGCAACCAGGCAGGGAGATGTTATGATAACTCTTTTACTCAAGAGCAGAAGACGCGAGGTGGTTGTAAGTCAAATGGGTGAGAAAGGCTTCCTTCACTCTATTGGACACGAGAACGTTTTGGTGCGAGACTTCAAAGGGGAAGGTGTCGTACTTAAGGTGGATGCATTGCAAGGGACTCAAGAATGGTGAGCGTGGAGGTAGACCTAGAGTCGTAGGATAGATCAAAATGGAGGGGGAAGGAGCTAGAGAAGACACAAAAAGCAACTAATAATTCATTTGTAGACAAGAAAAACGTGATTCGCGTAGGGATGGAATGCTGTCTCTCAGAACTGGTAATCTATGTCAGATTCTGTTAGCAGAATATTATCATTATTGAAAAAAAAAATCACCGGACAGATTCAAAGCCGCAGGGGATGCCAATACATACGTACAATACAATAATACAATACAAACTTCATTCTGCACATCGCTTCTCTTGGATAAAAATGCTGTTTTGCAATACAATAATTATTTATTCTTACCAATTATTTATTATATTAGGCCCGGGTCGCACTTGCGGACAAGTTTTGAAATGTCCCAACATTTTCAAAAAAAATTGTCAGGACATGTTGTCAGAGACATCTTGTATAGTAACAAAAGGTCTAGTTACTAGCACAATAGCTTTTCACGTGCTATAAACCTCTTGGGACATTCCTCAGCTGTCCTCTGCAAAACAACGACGTGAAATGACCAAATTCTGGGCTTTGGGGAGAACAGCTTTGTCCTTCACAACATTATTAAAATCATGAAGTTGGTTCGACTTGTAACGATTACCACAGAAAATTAATAGAAACAAACGAAAAAAAACAATGCATTGTTATTCACATATTTTAAATCCAGTTTTGGTGGCGTAAACCACACTATACTTGCACACAGTCCTGGAGGCCGCGGTAAATTTGAATCAAATATATGGCAACACGTGCTGCAAAATGCAAATTTGTTATTCTCAGAGAAAAACACAATGGTTAATCAAGCAAGCATTGTTATCTGGAGTCACCCGGTGCGTGGGGAAGTGGCTTGTCCAGCTCCAGGGCAGGACTACGGGGCCTTTGAAGTTTTGTCCGTTTTGACAAAATTTGTCCGACTCACAACAAGTAGGTCGCACTTGTTTTGTGATTATTGTATCAAACAAACTTCAAAACGTGCACACGTGCGACGCGGGCCAATCATAGGACTGCGGCTTCTTTGTTATTTTATCTTTTTGGACAAGTTGTTCGTCCTGAAAACGTAGGTCGCACTCGTCTTTGCTATAATTGACGCTTAAATTGAAGAAATCCACTAAAGTTACCAAACTTGTCCGCAAGTGCGACCCGGGCCTTAGTCTACTGGCAGTTAGCTTAACTCTGTTTACTCCTATTTTTGCGTGTGTGTGTCTTTTGTTTGTTTGTGTGCCCGACCTGAACATGTAAAATATATTTTCTATTAACTGGCTGCCTGGCATTTTTAACTTTAAGGTTATTTCGAGTAGCCAGTACCACTATTATTTTTTATTAAAAATTGTAATTACTGATTGTAGGCTCTGGGGTAGAATAAAGTTTGTTGTTGTTTATTAACACTCCCCAATGGGGCTTTTCGGTGTTAATTATCTAAAATTACAATAACATTATGATAAGGAAAGTTATTCCTACCTCAGATTTGTATGCCTCTTTGTTTCTGTTGTAAATGTATTCCGCACTGGAAACATCAGTAGCTCGTTTGTGCAAAGCAAGGCTCTTTTAAAGAACGAAAATAAATATAAGTAAAAACCGACAAATACTTGATTTATTTAGTATATTTACCTCTCCATTCTTGCTCCCTTGAAATTGCTTTGTTTCTCCACAAGTAATTTGCTGGAAATAAAATATCGCATTTGAGATGACCAAACAATATCAAGTAGTCGATATAAAGATTTATTCCAGCAAGACATGACCTAATAGACCCGTTTAGCTTCGTGTGTAAAGTTCCCATTTCAGACCACGTGATGTTCTCTAGAGAATTGTTCCATTGTCTATCTAAAAATTATGTGTTCATACACACGTGAATATGAAACAAATTATCTAGAGTAACATCACATTCACACGGTCTGATAAGGGGCAACAAACAAACCAAGCTAAAGAGGTATATTTGGTATAAACAAACGTAGACTCATAAACTACTCTTTTGGTGCTTTCATTTGCACTGTTTTTCGCTTCCCATGCAATGATCAACTGGGCACAGTATTCTTTGACCAGGCGAGATTCATATTTCTCTCTGGACTTGTAAACTAGACTGGACCGGATTAACATTCAGAGATTATGGTTATTTACCTCCATAAGAAAGCAGAGAACGAAGATAACACAATGTTCATGGCAACTACGTTTTCCAACCATTGTAACCTTGAAAATGTATCAGGTCCTTGATAGTTAAACTGTGAAACAAATCACAGAATGTAATTTGAAAGGCCGGCTAATTACGCGCAGTTGGAAACCATGAAACAAACAATGGCACTTGAGTTTCAATGGGCCACCATAACGCCACCAAAACTAGATTAATTTACTTCACAGGTGAACCAAGACAGATTTAGTTGACTTGTCAGACTTTGGAGACGTGTGAAAATTAACATTCGAAGTTAACAACCTTTGAGAAATTAATTGATAATTTTCAACTCTGACCCTCCCAAGGAAGGCTGAGAGATCTAACGAAGTTGAAGGGGAGATGGTTGTACTATGTTTGGATATTTCCCTTGACATAGGATGATTCTGACTGCGAATTGCGTCACGACACTTGACCAATCAATGAACTGAAAGACGAAAAATTTCTGATTCGGGGGACTCTCCATATCGCACTGACGGGGATGTTCATCGTACCGTGTTCCATTCAGTTAAATTTTCACAGTTTGGTACACATATTATGGTTGTCAAAAAATTAAATTGACATTTAATAATCTTTTAATAGGTATCTCTTAGGGGTAAAAATTGTCCTTGCTCGATAGTTTTGACCAAAGATACGGTCCAAAGTATCTTGGAAGTGTTCATATCTTGTGTTTAAACCTTTTGAATGAGAACGTAGTCTGTATATAATGCTCATTCTTTCGTGTTACGGCATTCCATCATTGAACAAATATTTTATTTTTAAAAAGGTGTATTTCATAAGTCTAATAAGTAGTTCACAAAGGAGTTGACATATGCAAAATAATTTTCAGGAAATTAAAATTCGAAAGCCGACACGATTTAATTCAGAAAGAAAAAAACATTATTCTGATTTTTACCTCCTTCAGTGATAAAAGCTTTATACTTAATCTGAAGTTGGTTATGATTCCATATGTTCTGGTACGTATAAACCAACGAACAGGGACCTGATACACACAAAGAAACTACACAAGAATAAGAAACCTTCTACCACATGTTACACAGTAATAATCAAGACTTGAAGGTCTTGGTTTGGAGAAACAAACCATATAATGTCCTTTATTATTCAACAAATTGTAACACTGTCCAAATATGGTCATGATGCTCTCAATATCTGCCGGCTGTACTCAACAGATCCTGTAGAGTTTTGTTTAATTGTGTTAATATCAATTTGTTGAATAATAAAACAATTATCCGGCTCAATCTTGCGGAATATCGCCTGATTTGAGCCAACTCGGACTACGGCCTCGTCGGCCGAGAGAGACGAGTGGAACACAGGCGAGCCGTGGAAAATAGTGGACCATCTTTGATTCTGACGCCGAACTTCACATGAGCCGAATCAAATGCATCAATTATTATAATATATTTTGAATATAACAGCATTCGTGAGTGGTTGAAAAGCTATCACTCGCTGTTGACATGACCAATCAACACTGAGAGTGGCGCCCAAAATAAAACGTTTGCTTGCGAAAAAGGAAATTTGTCAGTCATATTTTCTTTTGCTCGTATTTTAGCTTTCAGTGAGTGCATTCGTTAGTCTGTTGACAAAAAATACTTTATTTCATTCGTCTATTCGTTTATAAAAAAATGGCCCAAATGATGAGGTATTCCTCTAAATATCATGTCATGTTTAACAGACTACTTGCATTTTTATAGTAATTTCAGGCAACTAGTGCATTATTTAAAGTGATAATAATATTTTCTTCTTCTTCTTTGGTCTAAATAAACTGCAACGCTACTGTTGTTTTTGTAAGGTCATTTTTCTATTTGTCTTCCAGTTTTCAACATGTCGTTTTTACTCCATAAACAGCGAGGTTTTATTCAAGAAAATAAAAAAAAGATTTTAAAATCAATCCGCCATCTCCGACAAACTACTCATGATTATATGAAATTTTAAAGGTAAGAGAAAAAAAAATAGATATACTAATATATCCGACGAGGATGGGATTCGAACCCACGCGTGCAGAGCACATTGGATTAGCAGTCCAACGCCTTAACCACTCGGCCACCTCGTCTCCACATACAGTTGTTTTTTTTTTCTTAACATAATCTAAGAAACCAGTGAAGAGAACCAAGAGAACATGATCTCAAAGTAGCATTTTCCCAACCATACATAAGTCTCTCCCGATGATAATTTTTGGAAATCTATTTATAGCTGAGTTATTTTAAGAGCTAAAAAAGGAATAAAAAATCAATAAAAGAATGCTAAAAAGATATAAAAAGGTAAAAGGTATTGCAAGAAAATAAATTTGGAAAATAATTCCTAGCTGTATAGTTTCCATGGTAACAGCAAATTCCGTTAACAATGACATATCATGCCAAATTGTTCCCAGATACATTTTAGGTAAATTCAAAATTTTTGGCGGCTTTTACTTGAATAAGATTCAGATTTCACCCCTCCCCTCCCTGGTCTGAATAGGGTTCATGTAATTTACTTATTAGATCATCCTCGGCTTGAGAATGAACAGGGACGCGCGGTGGTCTAATGGTTAGTGCTCTGGACTCCAGATCGAGCGGGATCACTATTAACTCTGACCTCTAACTGAGTGGGTGGGGGGGGGGGAGCTTAAAAGAGAGGGGGAGCTTATTACAAAATCTGACTTCCAAAGAGAAGAAGAATTTTAATATATCGAAATTGGCCTATTGGTTGTACACAAGCATAAGCGCGAGCAACATACGCAGACGCAGTAACTTGTTGATCATTAGTGCCTTTTGTTAGAACAAATGCTGCTAATGATCAACACGTTACTGCGTCTGCGTATGTTGCTTTCCCTTATGCTTGTGTCGCAAGTGTGAACTAGGCTTTAAGGCTGGTTTTCACTAGTGACGTAAGCATAAACACAAGCAACATACGTAGACGCAGTAACGTGTTGTTCATTAGCAGCATTTGTTCTAAAAGAAGGCACTAATGATCCACACGTTACTGCGTCTGCGTATGTTGCTTGTGTTTATGCTTACGTCACTAGTGAAAACCAGCGTTGGCAAATCATAAGCCAATTATTAAGTTGGAGCTGGCTCACTCTCGAATTCTCCTAGCAAACATAATGAAAAGCTATGTGCTTGTGCTGGGAGAGAATAGGGTTGAATAACAATTAAGGTTTCACATGTGTACAATTTAAAAGAGCCACCTTGTTGTTGTAATCTTTGTTTAGAAATATGCTTTGTTGTCCTTGATTTTGCCACCACATTGTTCCAACGCACAAGGAAGCACTACATTTTGGTACCCCCTTGTTAATTAGCTGGAATCAATTCTTTGTTTGTGCTATCCTTGTTATCAGTTGTTGTTTCACTCGTTTGTATACATTTACATAGTACCGATGGAAGGCTTTATAAACCGTTGGACTCTAAGAATGCTGTTTTAATTTGTCCGTTTCTCACTGAAAGACCTACCGTACGCCTGCAAAATTCTAAAATGGAAGCGCTGAAATTAATTGGAATTATTTGCCTGGTGTATTTTACCATTTTCTCAAATGCTGCTACTAACTTTTGCAAGAAAGCAGATCAGAAGCTGGCACGTCTTACAACTCTGGTTGAAAATATAGACTGTGCAAGTCAAGGTACCAGCGAGTGTTTTTATAGTAAAATTGATTTGTCGTTTCAAGCTCGTTCAAGAGATTTTCTCAGCTTAGTTCTTTGAATTGGTTTTCTATCATATCCTAGCAAACGAAGAGTAAACGTTTGTCTTTATTTCCCACCGTTTAAAAATTACTAAATATTTTTATTTTATATCTACTGCTTGTTTAGTTTCGAGCTACTGTGAGGCCTCGTATGAAAGTTCGTGCAAAGAGATTTATGACCAAAACTGGTAAGTTATGAAGAACATATAGGAAATTATACCGTCTGGTATTTTGCCTTTATAAACATATTCTATAAACAAAGTAACATAAAGAAAATAAAACGCAATAAGTATTTCCTAAAAACAAGTAGTGTTTGAATGGATTTTGTAGGGCAACTGAAAACAAGGCATACGCGCTCCAGATGGACACTGGGAAGCTTCCTGTTTACTGTAACTTGGATGGCGCTGGTCTTGGCGACTGTGGTGATGGGGGATGGACGCTGGTCATGAAGATTGACGGCACTAAGGTACTTCAAACGCTAATGTTGAAAATATAGTTATTTTAATTTTAAATGATATTCC
>MU827153.1:0-10404 GCA_029204205.1 Desmophyllum pertusum | reverse complement strand
TTACAATCCAAGAAGTTACTGGGTTACAAACGCGCCATTACAATCCAGTAGTTACTCGGGTTACAAATTGCCGCTATTACAATCCAGTCAGTTATCTGGGTTTTACAAAACTCGTCATTACAATCCATTAGTTACTGGGGTTACAAACTACGCCATTACAATCCGAGTAGTTTACTGGTTTATCAAAACTCGACATTACAATCCAGTTAGTTTACTGAGGTTAACAAAACTCGACATTACAATCCTAGTAGTTACTGGGTTTACAAAACTTGCCATTACCAATCCAGTAGATTATTCTGGTTACAAACTCGGCATTACAATCCAGTAGTTTTACTGGGTTACAAACTCGCCATTACAATCCAGTAGTTACTGGGTTATCAACATCCTCCTATTACAATCCAGTAGTTACTGGGTTACAAACTCGCCATTACAATCCAGTAGTTACTGGGTTACAAAGCTCGCCATTACAATCCAGTAGTTACTGGGTTGCAAACTCGCCATTACAAATCCAGTAGTTACTGGGTTACAAACTCGCCATTACAATCCAGTAGTTACTGGGTTACAAACTCGACATTAACAATCCAGTAGTTACTGGTTTACAAACTCGCCATTACAATCCAGTAGTTACTGGGTTACAAACCCGCCATTACAATCCAGTAGTTACAGGGTTACAAACGCCCCATTACATCCAGTAGTTACTGGGTTACAAACGCACATTACAATCCAGTAGTTACAGGGTTACAAACGCCCCATTACCATCCAGTAGTTACTGGGTTACAAACTTGCCATTACAATCCAGTAGTTACTGGGTTACAAACTCGCCATTACAATCCAGTAGTTTACAGGGTTTACAAACTCTCCATTACAATCCAGTAGTTACTGGGTTACAAACTCGCCATTACAATCCAGTAGTTACTGGGTTACAAACGCCCCATTACAATCCAGTAGTTACTGGGTTACAAACTTGCCATTACAATCCAGTAATTACTGGGTTACAAACTCGCCCATTACAATCCAGTAGTTACTGGGTTACAAACGCCCCATTACAATCCAGTAGTTACTGGGCTACAAGCGCTATATTACAATCAGTAGTTTTACTGGGTTACAAAACTCGCCATTACAATCCAGTAGTTACTGGGTTACAAACTCGCCATTACAATCCAGAAGTTACTGGGTTACAAAACTCGACATTACAATCCAGTAGTCACTGGGTTACAAACTCTCCATTAAAATCCAGTAGTTACTGGGTTACAAACTCACCATTACAATCCAGTAGTTACTGGGTTACAACTGTACCATTTACAATCCAGTAGTTACTGGGTTACAAACTCGCCATTACAATCCAGTAGTTACTGGGTTACAATTGCGATATTACAATCCAGTAGTTACTGGGTTTTTACAAACTCGCCATTACAATCCAGTAGTTACTGGGTTACAAACTCGCCATTACAATCCAGTAGTTACTGGGTTACAAACTCGACATTACAATCCAGTAGTTACTGGGTTACAAACTCGACATTACAATCCAGTAGTTACTGGGTTACAAACTTGCCATTACAATCCAGTAATTACTGGGTTACAAACTCTCCATTACAATCCAGTACTTACTGGGTTACAAACTCGCCATTACAATCCAGTAGTTACTGGGTTACAAACTCTCCATTACAATCCAGTAGTTACTGGGTTACAAACATGCCATTACAATCCAGTAGTTACTGGGTTACAAGCTCGCCATTACAATCCAGTAGTTACTGGGTTGCCAAACTCGCCATTACAATCCAGTAGTTACTGGGTTACAAACTCGCCATTACAATCCAGTAGTTACTGGGTTACAAACTCGACATTACAATCCAGTAGTTAATGGGTTACAAACTCGCCATTACAATCCAGTAGTTACTGGGTTACAACGCCCCATTACAATCCAGTAGTTTACAGGGTTACAAACGCCCCATTACAATCCAGTAGTTACTGGGTTACAAACGCCCCATTACAATCCAGTAGCTACTGGGTTACAAAACGCCCATTACAATCCAGTAGTTACTGGGTTACACAACTTGCCATTACAACTCCAGTACTTACTGGGTTACAAACTCGCCATTACAATCCCAGTAGTTACAGGGTTACAAACTCTCCATTACAATCCAGTAGTTACTGGGTTACAAACTCGCCATTACAATCCAGTTAGTTACTGGGTTACAAACTCGCCATTACAATCCAGTGGTTACTGGGTTTACAAACTCGCCATTAACAATCCAGTAGTTACTGGGTTACAAACTTGCCATTACAATCCAGTAATTACTGGGTTACAAACGCACCATTACAATTCCAGTAGTTACTGGGTTACAAAACGCCCCATTACAATCCAGTAGTTACTGGGCTACAAGCGCTATATTACAATCCAGTAGTTACTGGGTTACAACCTCGCCATTACAATCCAGTAGTTACTGGGTTACAAACTCGCCATTACAATCCAGAAGTTACTGGGTTACAAACTCGACATTACAATCCAGTAGTTACTGGGTTACAAACTCTCCATTACAATCCAGTAGTTACTGGGTTACAAACTCACCATTACAATACAGTAGTTACTGGGTTACAAACTGTACCATTTACAATCCAGTAGTTACTGGGTTACAAACGCGCCATTACAATCCAGTAGTTACTGGGTTACAAATTGCGCTATTACAATCCAGTAGTTACTGGGTTACAAACTCGCCATTACAATCCAGTAGTTACTGGGTTTACAAACTCGCCATTACAATCCAGTAGTTACTGGGTTACAAACTCGACATTACAATCCAGTAGTTACTGGGTTACAAACTCGACATTACAATCCAGTAGTTACTGGGTTACAAACTCTGCCATTACAATCCAGTAATTACTGGGTTACAAACTTCCATTACAATCCAGTACTTACTGGAGTTACAAACTCGCCATTACAATCCAGTAGTTACTGGGTTACAAACTCTCCATTACATTCCAGTAGTTACTGGGTTACAAAACATCGCCATTACCAATCCAGTAGTTACTGGGTTACCAGCTCGCCATTACAATCCAAGTAGTTACTGGTTGCAAACTCGCCATTACAATCCAGTAGTTTACTGGGTTACAAACTCGCCATTACAATCCAGTAGTTACTGGGTTTACAAACTCGACATTACAATCCAGTAGTTACTGGGTTACAAACTCGCCATTACAATCCAGTAGTTACAGGGTTACAAACGCCCCATTACAATCCAGTAGTTACTGGGTTACAAAACGCCCCATTACAATCCAGTAGCTACTGGGTTACAAACGCCCCATTACAATCCAGTAGTTACTGGGTTACAAACTTGCCATTACAATCCAGTAATTACTGGGGTTCAAACTCGCCATTACAATCCAGTAGTTACTGGGTTACAAACTCTCCATTACAATCCAGTAGTTACTGGGTTACAAACTCGCCATTACAATCCAGAAGTTACTGGGTTTACAAACTCGACATTACAATCCAGTAGTTACTGGGTTACAAACTCTCCATTACAATCCAGTAGTTACTGGGTTACAAACTCACCATTACAATCCAGTAGTTACTGGGTTACAACTGTACCATTTACAATCCATTAGTTACTGGGTTACAACTGCACCATTTACAAAATCTAAGTTCTAAGAAATCTAAGAAACATTTGAATTGAAGTTCAGTCCTATCTTTCCTTGCAGGAGATTTGACATCTTGCAGCAAACTACAGCGATTGCTCATGGATAATAATCAAACTTATTAACACCAAGGTTAAGACACCAATAGTGTAAGCACGCCCTGCCACTGTGACCTGTTTGATAACACAGACTCTGCTCCACAGATCCTTCTCCACTTCGGCCAGCTTTGCATCCCTCTCCACAGCGTCCCTCCACCACGTGTGGCACCTTCCCCTTCGACTCTTCCCTCTCCCCAGCCTCCACCCCAGCAGAGCTTTGGGAAGCCTTTCCTGGCCCATGCGACAAGATGTGGCCAAACCATCTTATTTTAATCTTCTGCTTTTGAGAAGCAGAGACACTGGGGTCTGGCCTGTTTAAAGTCCAAGGAAGCAATGTTTATGATTTTGTTGAGGAGATGGTCAGGGGGGTCAGTGCAAAATTTAAGGGTTGTTTTTACAACATAGCTTAGAAAAAACAATTTTTCTCCACAGGGCTTGTCATGCCTTACAACACTGCAACACTTGAGCCTTGCACACAATCACTTGGCCCGCGCCAACGAGATTGCCAACTGTATGCTGCTGCAGACGTTGAACCTTCAGGCAAATAATTTACAACAAGTAGGTGGATACCAACTTCTAGAATTTGTATGGTTCCTGTAATTTTATTGAGAGACGTGGTGGCCTAATGGCAACCTCGTCCCCAGGGCCATCTCCGCTTTCAAGATGGCGGGTGGGGCGCGAAGAAGACCTGGCGAAGAGCAGGTCACATGTCTCTCTCATGCTGTGGAAACCAGAGTAATGTTGCATCTGAACTGCAGACTGGCAAAAAGGGGCGGGTGGGTGGGATAGCTGCTGCTTGCAAGGCAAGAAAAAAAACTGAATCACGTGACCTTAGCATACGCTTAACTCAACCCAGGCTCCTCCTCAGTGTGTGAGAAGCCCCTTTCTTGCCTCTTTCACAAGCTCAGCCTGCAAGAAAAACATTTCTCCTATGCAGGAAGGAAAAAATAGGATAAGTCTGTACACAGGCTACACATTGCTTTGATATTTATATTTTCATCCCTTATAGCCTCCTCGTCTTGTGAACAACGTCCTCTTGAGAGAGCTTAGACTTGACGACAACAGCATCTCCTCCTTTGAGTCCTTGTCAAGGGCGTGGCTGCCTTTGCTTCAGACTCTCAGTGTTAGTCAGAACAGGTGAAATACAAAACGTTGATATTTCGCTGATTTTTGTGCACAACCTTGTGCGGGACATGGGAGTCGCGGTGGCCTAATGGTTAGCGCGTTTGGACTCTGGATCAAGTGGTCCAGGTTCGAGCAGTGGCCGGGTCATTGTGTTGTGTTCTTGGGCAAGATATTTAACTCTCACAGTGCCTCTCTCCACCCAGGAGTATAAATGGGTACCAGCGACAAAATGCTGGGGGGTAACCTGCAATGGAGAGAAGCAGAAGCTGTTGAGGTTTATGCTGAGTTGTCTGGGGTGGCGGCTAACTCCTGGTTAAAGAAAAACTTTGTGAGAATAATTAAAGTGTCTTGCCCGTGAACACAACACCACAGCCCTGGCCAGCTGGGCGACAATCTGAACGTCTCAAACAAGAGTCCAATGCCTGAACCATTAGGTTAGGTTATTATTAATTCTCATATAAATAACTGACAAATGTGTCTCTTTTCAGCATTTTCCAGTTAGCGCCACTTGACAACTTGATCATGTTGGAGAGTCTGGACATAAGGAACAATCTAATATCAGGTAAGGAAACCTGCAGCTGTGCTTTGCCTGCTGTAACGAACGAAAGAACGAAAGAATGCACGACCGACCGAATGAAACGAATGAACGCATGACAGATTTCACTCTGCCTCCCCCTCCCCCTGGACCTCCCTCCCCCTGAAGGCTACAAGATGAAGAGAGGACATCGACAACAATGTTGAGGTTGCTGTTTTTATCCAATGTACTCGCCATTGTGACCATTTCATAATTTATTTCCTTCAGACACGGACAGTCTTGTTCCTGGGCTACAAGGCTGCAGCAGACTTAAAACATTAAAAGTCAGAAGGGAACCCTGTGCAGGAAGATCCTAACTGCAGGTACGACAAGAATGGCATAATTATCATTAATTATCATAATTAATTTATTATCATAATTATCATGTTTTATTATTATTGTGAGATTGTCCCGTTCTTTGATTGTTGTTACAATCCAAATAACGAGTGCAAGGAGACAACCATTAACATGTTAAATTTGATCTCGTGAAACACAAGATTTTAGTATGATAGAGACTTGTGTCTCTCAGTCAAAAAAAATTCACTTGTACTCGCTAGGAGAGGGGTGGGAAAATGACCAGCATTTTCTTTACTCTCTTGTTTCTGTTTTACGAGATTCCTGTTGAGAAATGTCAAAGCATTAAGTAAAATATGAAATCATTATGTTCACAGATCTTTGATACTGGAAGCCTTGCCAGACCTTAGGAACTTGGATGAGGAGACTATCCCTGGGGAAAATAAGGTAAGATATACTACCTCCCAAAGAACTTACCACTGAATTGTAAAAATCACTCATTTTTTTACCGACTAGTAATGGTTCGTTAAGCTTTTTTAACTAACCTATACACTATATTTTGATTGCAGATTACAGCTAAGAACCAAGCTCTCTTTATTGCCATGTGTCAGAACCAACTCCAATCCCAGGATGCTTTTACAGGCAAGGCAAGGAAAGGAAGTTAGGTGAGTCGAACCATTTATGTTACCATTGATCTGTTGTTGGCTGCTTTTAAGTCGTATATAGTAGGTTTATGCTAATTGTGTGTGGCTTGAGAACTGGTTGGGCTCGAATCTGGCCAAATCTTCATGTAATATATCAAACACTCGAGACAGTGTTTCATCATATTTCCAAACACCGAGAAGAGAATTGAAAATACGACGCGCAGCGGAGTATTTTTGACGAAATTCGAGGTGTTTGGAAATGTGATGAAACACTGTCTTGAGTGTTTGATATATCTTCTCAATCGAAACAGGAAAAAACGGAGAGAAGGAGAAGGAGAAAATTGAGAAATAAAATCGTAAAAATCTGTGCTAATTAATACCGGGTGTCCAAACCACCGACACGGTTATGATTTCCTTTGCTTTAACTTGATGAACTATTAATGAGTTTGAGAAGTTATTTTCTGAGCAAGAAACTCCTGGCGATACTCCTAGTCGCTTCATTCTACAGAAACCGAAGTTAAAATCAGACCTTGTCAATATTGATAACACCGATGTGTTTTGTATTTTGTAATAGCAGCGAGGACGTGCAAGCAAGGGATCCTGAAACGTGTTTTAAAAAACTTCATTTAATGGTAGGTCTGGTTATTTTTATTATCAACTGCGTGCAAAAAATATTTTATTGTCACTGAAAAGGAACCGGTGTAGAAGAAAAAGTTGGGATTTCCATCTGTTGATTCACGCCACAGAAAAGTGTGATGGCGTGAATTAAGCAACAGGCAAAAAAGTGGCTGTTTTGCAATTATAAAACGTGCTTGTCTTAAAACCTTTTTTATGGATACCGCGTCATCAAATTACTGAAGAAAGTGAGTCTGCATGTGCTCGTATTGACGATGAAGCTGCATTCTGAACATTGTCAAAGTAACTGTGGATCCATTTGCCTCCTTCGCAGCGCAGCCGTTATTTGGGTCGTGATGTCACGCAACGCTTCTACGAGCCTGCGTGCAGGCTCTCTTGTAAGTTGTTTGGATTTCGCGCGAGCGGCTTCTGGCGTAACTCGCGAATTTACTTCTTGCGTGAAACCCAAACATGAGAGATGCGCTTATACCCACTAGCTGTAATTTATTCTTTGATGTATGATAATACTCTTGACTGTTCTTGTTTTCATTTCTACCCTGAATTCCAACAACAGAGTCAACACAACCAAGAGCGGTTTGATCTGGCGGTGAAGCATTTGCTAGAACATGAGAACTTCAGCGCAGATCTGAGTCTCCTTTGTGTAGCGAAGGAAGAGCGAAGTCAAGACCTCAACAGAACTGTCGAAGCCACACCGCAATCACACGAGAATCTGAACAATGAGCATAGAGGAAGAGACGTTCATTCTCTAGATCCTCTGTAAGTAAAAAAAATCAAAACGTTGGTCAACGTGGTGGGTATTTGAACATTTCCAGGAATGTTTACGTGTCATCAACTTCCGCCTGTTAGAATTATAGATCGGTTTTCAATTGAATATCGAAAGTAATCGCGGAATACTTTGGTTTTTCTTTCTACGCTCTGTGATTGGTTTAAAAAACTCGCGACTTGGTCACTCGCGTTTCCCCGCGCTTGGCACCGGTTACGTGTATTTACTTCGAGTTCTCATTGGCTCATTGTGTTATTTCCGTTTGTTGTGATTGGCCATTGTAATTGCTTTGGCTTTGGTTTTACGACACTCAATTGAAAACCTCTCTATCAGGTTTCGTAATATCGGTGTTACTTTGTAGCTATAGTTAAGTCGCGAAGCCACTTCAAAGAGACGGAAATATTTCATGTTGTAACAATAGGACCCTTGGGTAGTTTATTTTAACCAAAGTCTTGTGGTCAGTTAGATTTCAACCTCTAGAATATGCAAGGCTATACGGGAACATTCAGTATATGTTTCTTTGTTCTAACAGAAAACAGCGACATGTAGCTCTGACTACTAAAGATCCAAGCGACCTATAGGAGAGGATGGTACATCAGACATTTTGAATTGATGTCTAAACACTACCAAAGCGTTTAGTTCAATCATCAAACAGGACAAACAGGGAAAAAACGCTATTTTTTGTCCGAATCCCGTTTGTACTGAGCCCGCGATTTGGTTCAGAGCAGTTGCTAAGCAACATGACGTATCCTTGATGGGTTTTTTCGTTCGCGTCATGTTGACGTCACACACTTTCGGACTACTCGCGATTACTTTGAGCGCTCGCGGTCCAAACGAGGATGAGAGCTGTTCAAAACTGTCGCTCTCGTTTCGGTCTGAAACTCTCATACACTCTCAGCGAATCTCATCGAATTTAAACCTAGCCTCAAACTTTTCTTGAGAGTTCGTCTGAGAGTTTATCTCTCGTTTGGAACGAGATGATGATAGTCGATGAGAGTTGAAGAAAACTCTCATCGAGAGCAACTCGATCTCAGCAAACTCTCATCCTCGTTAACGGATCTAGCAGGCTTTAAGCCGTTTTGACTGTTGTAGCCAGGCTGCAGTATATGGCCAAAACCAAAGACTTAAACCTGTCTATCTCGACGTTTATTTCACAGTGGCTTGCTGCTGTAACCATTCAGGCAACATGGCGGGCCTACTTCGGTTCGTTCACAACTGCCAAAGACAACCAAAAAGAGCCATGGGATCCACAGAGAAGTTCAGCAAGCCTACCGTGTGTAACAGTTAAAATAAAAACTGGACACGTTCTTTTTTTTTTTGATGTTTACAGTGCAATCTCAAAGTCGTTTTCACATCAAAAATACGGATTTTGCGATCACATTGATCTGGACTGATTAACGATATTTCATAGGATATTTCTACCAAGCTTGAAAAGAGATAGTTATCCATCCATTTCTTTTCACACATTCTCATTTATCGACAAATCTTACCCTAGCAGTAATGCCAGGCGATGGTTGTCAACACTTGTAACCTAGTTATTATGGCCTTAGCTTCCACGATGCTCCTGTAGCTCAGATTGAGTTACTTAGAGCCCACCGGTCCGGTGTGCGCGAAGGTCATGAGGTTTGACTCCTGTCTGGTGATGAACTCAGAATTTTTTCCGAGTAGGCTTGTTGTCACTGACTGATTTAAAACATCTTTCTCGCATTTGTCCATTCACAAACAGGCACATTTCCGTGGCCAGCGAGGTTCGCCGTCTGTTCTGTTGAATGAAGCACTGAGGGACGGCTCAGTTTTTACGACGAGGACTGCGACGATGGAGGAGTTTAGATTACGACGAAGAAGTGCGATACTGACAGCTTTTGATTTCTGACGAGAGTTCATGTAGAACAAGGATAGGACACCCAAGTGAAACTCCACAGCTTCCATAAAGGTCATCGGTAGACTACAAACACATTGAAAGGCGCATCTTTAAAGAAAAAATTGGCCAATAATCTTTTCAAGTTCGCCATGCTCGCAATCCGGTCTTAATCTCTCTCCAATCCTCGCACCATCCTTAGTTAACTGCATATAGGTTTAGAATTATCACCTGCTTTGCTAAGTTTTATTACCTTCGGCTAACTAATATTTTGAGGCTTCTCAATTCAATTATTGAATATGAATATTTACACTATTCGCAAAATAGTAACTTAAAATCATCGCATGACCATTAGCCTCCTGAAGTCAAAACAACGACCTGAAAGCGATGTCTTAAGGGCCCCCCCCATTGCGACGCTTATGTAGAGTACCACATGCGCAGGGAAAGTTATCGAAGCTAACTCGCGTCCACAACATTTCAAATACGAAAACGCTTCTCTAATTCCTTTAAACGAACCAGTTACCTTACATCATCTCATTAACTTAAAACTTTGTATGATTGTGTTTAAGGGGGCCGGTGTTGAAGTTACCAGGGAAGTCGTCAAAGGTATGAGTGTAGTGTGGTTTACCTGGCATTTCTTATTATACTGCGCTGGCAGAAGTGGTAGAAATGTCAAGACACTTTTCTGGTCGGCCCGACAGAAGTCAAGCCATGTACAACTTAGCGGATATTTTTGCATTTTTTTTCCCGAATTTTTTATTCGATTTGAAGACTTC
>MU827152.1:0-10443 GCA_029204205.1 Desmophyllum pertusum | reverse complement strand
AAAAATATTTGAAGGATAATAAACTACAATAGCCTCCATTTGGCTTCAAAAAATAAATGATGCTCGGCTAATTTGTCGCTTTGGACATTATCTGTTCCCTCGAAGCTCGACAGTTTTCCTCGAGCTTCGCTCTCGGAAAACTGTTGCGCTTCTCGTAACAGATAATGTCCGCCGACAAATATCCGAGCATATTTCCTCGCCAAATGGAGGCTTATTGTTTTATATATTCAAGTTAAAATGCTTTATTAATAATGTAAGTTTTATATAAGTCTTTTTTTAAGATACAAAAATATAAATCTAGGGCGATCTTCCATAAGTTATACACTGTACATTTTTCAAGGCAGTGTTTAATGTATTTGAGCATTAACTAACTGCCTTAAGTTTCCTATACGCTATCTTTTTGTCGGATTTACATAAAACCCGGGCAATGAAACCAAGTAGAGGATGATCTAACGCGAAGGATTCTTCTCGTGGGCCCCATGTTGAATCTATTAATAGCTTCGTGCCATGCTGTGAAAGTTATTTTTATTTCCTTCTATCCGTAGGCTACGACATCGGCTTACTCGAACTGACCAACTCAGGTTGGGGGGGAGTCGTTCTTAAACTGAGCTGAAGCTATGGACTGAAAGTTTATAGATTTCAAATAACAAAATATCAATTGTTCGAGACCCGGCCATGTATGGGGGAATGTTTTCTCTTAGATCATCCTAACTGAAAATAATTGTTTGCGCGCGAATAATATGGTGCAACAGAATGAGCGATATAAACATATTTTCCCCATGATTGACAGGTAAACTTTAAAACTTTTTTTATCCTTATTCAGTTCCCGCTATTTTCCCAACATGGCGTCGGAATATACTGTACGTATGTAAATGCGAATTTTCATATAATATCCATAAAATTTGATTTCTGAGTTAGAGGCGGTGACTTAACCTAAATGCCATCAGTTTTTTTCGCGCGACTTAACATGTTTTAAATGAAAATTATCTCGTTCACAGTTTTCAAGGGGCAATCTCAAAAATCTCTATGCTCATCCCGATGAATCTATGTTTTGTAAATTTTTGGGGTGATTTTGGGGTAGAGTTGGGAGGAAATAGTTTTTTCTCAAAGGAGTTTGTAAAATTTTTAGTGGAAATAAGAAATATTGAAGATTTCATGTAGTAGAATTTGAAGTTAAAAATTAGTAGATTGACAATTGAAACGGACAGTTGATAACGCAGCGCAAGAGGCACTCGCGTGTGTATCAACTGTCGGTTTGGTGTTCCAAAAATTAGTTTCTTTCTTCTATCCCTTACTTTAAACCTCTTAAAATTTCCCTTTAAATTTAGGTGAAGACACCCTTTACCGTAAGATACCTTCCTTTTTCGCATGTAAATTTTGTCTGTTAATTATCTCGTGGTTAAGATTGAAGAATGTGTATCAATCCAAACAAATTCTCGAAAAATCGCATAATGACAGTAGCTCTAGCAAAGATGCCGTGTAGTGTCTCTGATTGGTTGTTGCTTGCTACGCGAAAAATTCAAAATCAAGGCAACAACTCAATCAGATCTCTGTAGAAGCTAACGTCATCAGTAATGATAAATTTTTCAGGTCAAATCTCATTCGAAAGAAACGGTCAAACTAACCTCAAACTTAGTAACATCTGGCCCAATGAAATGTCTAAAATTGCCCGTCAAAGTGGCAAGTAGGCCAAATTAATTTGAAACAGCACACAACGCCTTGCTGTCGGCTTTGTGGCGTATACCAGTAATATCACGATATTACGATAATTAAGCCCTCCCCCGGAACATTTTTCAAATGCAAATTCCTTCTGAAACGTTACCCCCCCATAATAAATCTCTCCGAGACATAAGCCAACCAAAAAGCCTTTTGAGTCAAACGTTAACGACACGGTGTCACGAGGGAGGGATTCAGGTGTCATTATTTTCAAAAACCAAAAAAAACGTGTATTAACAGAATCCTAAAATAATGGTCCAGTTTTGTTATAAATTACCAACCCTATATTACAAAAACTGTCGATGAGCGTCTCTGACCATAGATAGACTGTGTCGGAATGGATTGCAACTGGAAAAAAGTTAACGTAACTTTTTAAAGTTGCATTTAGAACATATCATGATTTAGTTTCTTCTTTCAAGAATCAGGTTGATTTCTTTCTTTTGGTGTTCTAGAATTATTTGTCAATAACTTTAAAAGAGTATTGTAGCACAGTTTTGACCAAAAAAACCCTCAAAATCCCCGTGACACTGCCCCTTTAAAGCCCGGGGCCATTATCCTCGGAATCTTACGGTAAGTCGCCATGTACTAAACAAATCCTCAGCTCTCCTTCCCTAACCAAACCACCCAGGGGTAATTGTCTTCTTCGCGGCACTCCACAAAAAGTTCCCAGTCTCTTGTTGAATTTCAGCATCGTTAACAACTTGATGGGTGACGCTTTTACCAAGCTCTCGCAGCGCGTGCTCTTAACAACTGTAGATTTGACCAGATCTCCCCGAGGGTAAGCTGCCATGAAACCTTTTGAACCTCTTAGTCCTTTCACGAGCTCCGCTCAGTAGAACTTTGCACGCATCTTTAGTGTTTTGATCCAGTATCAAAGCCTTGATATAACCAAGTCAGTAAGACTCTGGTTTCTTCGTGCGCCATCCAGATCTGTTAGTGTGCATCTTTGCGAGCTCAACAATCTTTTGAAGAGTCGACGGATCGCTTAGTACAGTGTTGAGTTAACTGAATTGCAGCAGCCCTGACCTTCATCTCTGTTTAGGACCTGCATCACAAAGGCGCTTGTCAGTTTTGGTGATTTCTGGATCGTGAAGAACATCTTGTCGGACCGCTCTAGTGACTTCATTGGTCCTTTAGTATGACATTTTCGGTCAGCTAAATGAGTAAATGATTAATCAATCCGCCAATTTAATCAAACGATCAATATTCAATCAATCAATCAATCAATCAAAACGTCCACCAATCAATCAATCAATCAATCAATCAATCCAAACAGTCAATCAATCAATTCAATCAAATCGAGATATCTGTTTTCTCGGTGTTGGATAAATTGGGTTGGAAGCTTGTTCTTATATAAAAAAACACATACTGTGAAACACTACTTATCTACTGCCAATACCGATATAGGAATTCTCCTTGCTGGTCTCTAGTATACAATATTACTACATTTGGTGGACCACTTTCTTAATTCTTGTGAGCTATAATTTATTATGTTACATATTAAATTCTTTTAGACAAGACACTTACTACCAATTTTCGACACCACTCCACCCTGGAGTATAAAAATTTAAACCTGTGACAAGACTATAGCATCCTATCTAGGAGGAGCACTAAATACCAATAATTGTCTTCACGTTACGGAAAATGGAGTTTAAATAACCAACACTGGTTCCTCTCGGAATCTCTAGGATTGGAACATACTACTTTTTAATCGTTTCCTGAGGCATTTGGGGGTATGGGGGGTGCACCAGGGTCCTAGACTGCGGTCAGTCCTCTATTTTTGCATAAGTTTGTTAGGCGAACGCGCGTCTCGAATAGCGAACCGTTGCACGCCACGAGTTTGCCTCATGGACTTATGCGAAAAATAAGAGACTGCTCGCAGTCTAACCAGGGTCTTGATGGTGGTCTGTATTCTGAGCAACTGACAACAGTACATGTAACCCAAATACCCAATTCATCCATTTACCAATGGAAATTGGATCAATTAACACTATTTTTACTTGCTCAAGTGGTTCAGTTTAGGTTTGAGAGCTCTGAATGGGTATTTCTGACGAAATCAAAGTCACAATGATTGCCATTATAAAAAAACAACGGTCTTGAAGATTTTAAGAACTGATACACTGGATTCTTGGCAGCATAACTAGTTTTGTTTATTCAAAATTTATCTGCTGGATAGAGGTATCCATTGATCCACGCCTTTAAACAACCATAAAGGCTTTAAATGAGTCGAGAAGTGCACAGAAATCTGTGTATTTTTTTAACTTCTTGAGCCTTATCTGGAGCATTTCTCGTGCCCATTTCCACAAGCCTTTAATCACCACCAGAATCACGACTTCGGGTTAGACCACAGGTAGCCCAAGCTCTATATATGAGTGATAAATTATAAATGACCTGACCTTTGTTTCAGCTGAGCGGTAATTTGAGCGTCCACAGTAATCCGTTGCGTAACAGCGAAATTATATAAGGGTTTTGTATGGGAGGCAATCCGTTTTCCTTTTGAATTTCAAACAATATTAACGATTTTGAATAAAAATCACTCACCTGAAACTCCTTTGCTTGTCTGTCTGTGTCCTGTTTGGTTGTTAGGTCCATTGGAAATATAGTGAGAAAGAGTGAAAAAAAAACCCTAAAATCGATTCCAAATGGACCTAAAAACCAAACAGGACACAGACAGACAAGCAAGGAGTTCAGGTGAGTGATTTTTTCATTCAAAAATCGTTCATATTTTTTTAATTCAAAAGGAAAACGATTTCTCCCATTACAAACCCTCTAATTTCGCTGTTACGTCAACGGTTTACGTGACGCTCAAATTACCGCTCAGGCTGAAACAAAGGTCATGTCATTTATAATTTATCACTCATATATAGAGCTTGGGCTACCTGTGGTTAGACCTGATTTTTTTGGTTTGTGCGAATTACTAAATGCCTTTCTCTTTTCTAGTGTCAGATATGAGTAAAAATCAAGGCTCGCCAGAGGGACGCGATTCCCGGTGCTGACCAAAAGGAGCACAGCCTCTGAGGTTGAGAAATAGATCCCCAGGGGGTACAGTACTCTGCATTTAAATTTTTGGGGAGGTGCAAAGGATCCCCCTCCCCGGGATTAGATACAGGATTTGTTTGAAGGTGTGGGAGGGGGGAATTGTGAGTGTGAGTGAGCTTGAGTTTCCGAAGGGAGGATGGGGACATGCTCTTTCAGAACACGACAAATACAAACAACTCCTCATGGAAGGAAGGGTTGGTGGCCACCCCCCTCAACCCCCCCCCCCCCCCCCCCCCCCCCGGCTTGCCCTATTAAAGTTTCAAAGAATCGATTGTTCTGCTGAATGAGCCCAGTCTGTACTTACTCAAGGATCTACTAGCAACATCCTGCCACTTCATCAGCGACATTTTTCTCTGAGCGGGCTCACGGAAAACGTAAATTACAAGTCCAGCAACGACAAGGGCACTCAAGCCCCATCTCAGAATGGAGTGTCCCCTGACACGAAAGCGACTCCTCCAAGTCATGCAATCTCTGTAAAACTGGTGGTGGTGGTTTGAATGATGAGGGGATGAGAGCGTCTGCTGCATCAGAAGCATTGAGTCCCTTCTTGTTTCTTGGGCTGTTCAGAACTCTGATCATTTCCAAATCTTCCTCACATGCTTCGTATTTTTTCACTTGTTTCAGTGGCACATTGATTCGACGAACCTAGCATTTAACCCAGGAGGAAACAGTGCGAGTAGCAACTCGATGAGTAAGTATCTTGAACATCTTGCGGCATGATATAGTAACAAGATATCTTACTGAAAACCGCGGATTTAATCCAAAATCCAGCCATTTTTCTCTCGCTACAGAACAGCGGCAGCGGCGGCCATCTTGGTGAAAACGCTCGTGTGTAAAATTGGTCAGCGGAACGTCCTTCAAAAGGAGGGGGCTGAGTGGACCGTGTGCCGTAAATGATTTTCAAAATGGCGGCAAAAGACATGTCGTATGGGAAAGTGCGCGGTGTGCTAAAAATGTGAAAGCAAGATCGCAGTTTTATTGACACATGGAAAGATCAGTGTACCCAGAAGATAAGCTAGCACGGCATTATTTCAATGGTTTGAGGCAAAACATGAAGTTCCTGAGCTGTAGATATCCAGGCGAAAAACAGAGGAAATTTGTGAGGCGAACTTGAATCGAAGGCGGTCAATTTCTATACCGGATTAAAGCCTTGAGAGAAGCCGAAACGCGTTGATAGAGGAGCGGACAGAAGGAGGTCTGAGATCGCTCGAGGAGCGGCGCTGAGTGAATCGGTATCTGAGACGCTGGAATGAGAGTAAAAACTTAGAGTTCTACGAACCCGAGGAGGGAGATGAAAGCACGAACAACAATCCTGTGACGTATTTTTGAAACGTGATCGAGTGCGCAGAAATCTAAGAAAACGATATCTTTTTGACGATCTCGGCGTGAATGGCAAAACTGGTTTATGTTTCCATGTGGGCGTGGTGATCGCAGACAAAATCATCGCCGTGGGGTGAAAGCGACAGAGAAAAAAGCAGGCTGAAACGAAACCGCCGCTGAAAAAACGCTTTGGCGATACTCCGTCCTCGTCAGCCGGTTATTCGTGTCGGATCGCAACACCCTAACAGTCAAGAATCAGCGACCGTGTGTGTCGAAAACCGGAACTAGTGTCGAAAGCTTTACGAAAAAGGCGCCGAGCCATTTCCGACGATAACATTCGGCAATGCAAATGCTTCGGAAAAAGTGGGGGAATGGACAGCGTGATTGGAGGGATTTGGTAAGGAAGGCCAAGGTCGGTGCTGAGCCTGTTATGGCTGTTGGTACGCGATGGGAAATTTTGCGTCTGGGGTGTGACCCCACCCAGGGGGCCAAGGTGACAATAAAAGCTCTGTCGGCAAGACAACTCTTTTGTCCTTTATTAGTGTTGCACTGATTCGAGAGGATAAAGTTTTCTAACGAACTGTTCTTAAAGAAAGGAACAGAGCTCTTGTGTCATACAGATTTCACAACAATATGCACTGAAAAAATAGGTCATTGGGAGAAAAGGGCGATGATAGATACTTGGGTAGTTGGTAAGGATTAGAAGGCGCAAAGTGCATGTATATCAACATATTTATTACCGAGCGATTTTATTGCAATATACATGTACAATTAATACTTTTACACAAAAAAATGTCCAATTATAGTACCCTTCGCTACAGTGATTTTGTTTCTTTAATCAAAGATTGATTGTAATGATACTGTGTAGCAATAATTTGTATTAAACTGGTATTATTGGATGAGGGTTAAGCGTGAATAGTGAGGGGGATATGATCAATAGCCATATCTGCCGAAGGCTGAGGTCTAGATAACGCAAAACTGAAGGCCTTGATAATGTTGCTATATTATGCTCAGTGGGACCAGACATACAGACAGACTAGACAGACAGACAGACAGACAGACAGACAGACAAGACAGAAAGACAGAAGGTGGATATGGATGTTCCCACAATTTGATGCCAGCATGAATTAGCTAGCATGTAATATGCTTTCAGCCCCTCAATGACAATGAGTTAGTGAGCAACATTTTATTGAAGTCTGAAGTAACATGTGCGCTTTTTGTAATTAATTATAATAATTATTTACAAACATATGCATTAATGACAGCAAACCATAACATTGCAATGACCTAATACCGCTACACAGACTTTTAAAATAACACAGTTACATAATAAATGCTCTTATCTACATCCTGGGCAGGCACGGTAGGACTACTGGATTGAGCGGTCCGGGCGTCGAGTGCTGGCCAGGAGTCATTGTGTTGTGTTCTTGGGTAGGATACTTAACTCTCGACATTGCCCCTCGTCCAACTAATCAGGAGTATAAATGGGTATTTGACGAACTGTTTAGGGAAACCTGACAAAATCCAGGGAGTGTCTGTAGCAATACTCCTAGTGTCACTTTCATGCTACTGAAACCGTGATATAGTTCGCGGTCTCTACATCTACAACCGGTATACTTTTTACATTTATGTTAATTATCCATAGTATGTACCTTATTAATAATAATAATAATAATAATTAATAATAAAAGCTTTAATTTAACCTGGAAAAAAAATCTATCAGGCATTTATAAAATGCTTGGTCTCAACAAGATGTCCAGTAATAAAAATCTAAGATTATAGATTACAATATATATAATTTTACTTTAAAATAAATTTACTTTTAAAATATATGCAACCGATGCATAGGTATAAAAATTAGGACTGAGCATTTATGCGTTCTTATATGTCAGTTTTCTTTCAGATGTTTTAAAAGAGTTGTTAATTTAAAAGAAGATAGTTTAGTTTGTTTTCTTAAGTTCTGTAGGTAGCTGAGTTTCCAGTCACTCGCCCCAGCATGTTTGAATTTTCTTCTTTTCCTGGATAAGGTTTTGGTCTTGGGTTAGGTCGATAATGCCACGGTTTTCCGTAGATGCTCTGCCGCTGGAGTTCGTTTCTTAACTAGTAAAATAACCTTCTAACTGGCTTAGGACAGTTTTGCTTATTTACAATCTTAAAAATATAAATAAATCGAAGAAATCGTCGCCTGTTATATAGTGTTAGTAGTCCCAGGCTGTTTTCTCATATGTTGTGTACAGGTAGTTCTATTAGCCTTTAGAATTACTCTCATGGCTTGGTTTTGTAGTTTTTCTAGTTTATCAGACAGGGACTTATTACTTTCATGCCATATAATGCATCCGTAGTCAATCACTGGAAGAATTGTTTGTTTGTAGATCCAAATTATGCACTTTGCTATCATTTTTAATATATTAAATTTTCTCATCGGATACTGCATATTGCGTTTTACTCTCAGATCAGCTTCTAATACACATAACGTCTTTGTATTCAATTCTCAGAGAGGTTTATATCTTAAAACGAGACCACATGTACGCTCATTTTCCCTACGTTTTTCTATACCGCGATACGACGCTATTGACCTAACACTACCAGTTACATGTATAATATATGTTGAATACAAAAGTAGCACCTAATTAAACTAATGCAGCATAATCGTGACGTCATTCCGTCCATTTACGCTTCCCGCCAATTTAGGTTGGACGGAATGACGTCACGATTATGCTGCCAGGTTGCTGAGTAGTCTTCAAAATGGCGGCCGCCTTAGTCGAGGGCAAATTTCACGAGGTTATGAGGTTCTTTCAATTGGAACTTCAAACTACGGGTCAGCAACCTCGTTCCCAGGGTCTAATCCGCTTTCAAGATGGCGGCTGGGCGCGGAGAAGACCCTGGTACACGCTGGCGAAATACTCCACGAATGGTGGAGTATTTTGTCACGTGACACACGATCGAAAGTTGTTTTCTCTACACCTTGACCAACGGTTCTTGGATCAAATATGATATTTGATCCCAGAACCGTTGGTCAAGTGTTACTAAAACGAGTTTCGATCGTGTGTAACGTGATAAAATACTCCACGATTCGTGGAGTATTTTGCAGCGTGTACCAGGGGCTTCTCCGCGCCCAGCCGCCATCTTGAAAGCGGAGTAGACCCTGGGAACGAAGTTGTACGGTCAGTAATTTATCTTCATGTTTACTTTTTAATCGTGGTGAGAAAAAAAATGCGCTTTCTGGAGTGACCTTCTTCTTTAAGGTCGTTTCTCCGCTTCTCCCTCATAAAATATCTGAACTTTCGTGATCACAAAGATGAGTGTATTAATCAGTGGATATCAGCTTCTTAATTCATCACCAGTTCCTTCTCACTGCACCAGATGTATCCCATGGCCCTTGTGTCTTGGTTTCCACACGTGATTGTATCATCATGCCTCCCTCCTGTACCAAACCCGAGTCTCCAGTCACAGATGACGCAGTCGTTTTCGTTGTTGCCAATGATCCCGATTCGAGCTTTTCCCATCGAGGAATCATCACTAACTACGTTGAACCCTTCCCTGTTGCAGTTTGCCGGCCAAGAGGCCGGTGTACCAGTCAGCAGCGTATTCCACGTGTTTTTACCCAGTGAGGGTGGTGGCGGTTTTGCCCGTCAGCGATCACTGAATACAGAGAGCTGGCCTGCCTCCAGACAGGAATGAAGTTGATCTTCTGGTTGATCTTCATACCGAGACAGATCTTGGAGAAGGGTGTTTCTCCAGTAGCTCGGCAACTTGGCCTCTTGTGAATCAAACCCAGTCTTCCATCCAGTAGGGTTGTAGTTATTTGTATTGCTCCAGTGTCCTGAGTTAAAATGAAAAGTGTTCTGAGAAAGAACAGAAAAAACGATCAGTTACAAAATTATCCATGAGATATGAGCACAGAGCATAATCTTTTTTCAGCTTCAAGTATACTGCCACGTTCCCTTACGCAGTTGTTATGATATCAAGTCAGTGCATCAGCATTCTCGTCCCAGAGCCCCTCGTTTTTTCTTTGAACCGGAACCGACATGGCTGAATTACGTCTGTGCATGTGCGGGATGTCATGACAGCAATAGCAAATTTTTGGCGCGCACGTGTTGGTGTGTGGTTTTAAAACACGACGGCAAGGAGAGATCAATGTCTTTTATTTCAGCACCAAAACGGGAATATTTCCTTTTCCTACTTTCGCAAATAATAATTTGAACATTTCAAAGTTTACATCGAAGATTTTTTCGCCATGAAATGCCGTGGAATACGAGAAAACTTGAGTACAAACATTACTGCTTCGTTTCTGCATTTTCGCAGACTCTGGCTTCGTGGGGCGCTTCGTGGCTATTTTTCAGCTGGTGTTCAGAAAGAAGCAGTTTT
>MU827151.1:0-10482 GCA_029204205.1 Desmophyllum pertusum | reverse complement strand
AGGTGAATTCTATAGATAAATTCATTGCCTGACGAGGGAATTCCACGTTAAATTTCACGCGAAAAACCGATATCGCACGAATCGCGAAGCGATGAGTGCGATATCGGTTTTTCAAGTGAAATTTAACGTGGAATTCACGAGTCAGGCAATGAATTTTTCTTGAATCGCACGAGTGAAAGAAAAACAATGAAATCCAATTTCATCCTATTTAGGACCGCAGCGCGCGAGAAAACCCTTTCAAAGTCAACTGTCAAGATCCAGCAAATAGGAATCAAGATCAGATTCAGAATCAATGTCACATTTATTTGAACCTCGTGGAGTGACAAATTAATTTGCTAATGTCGTTTTGAAGGCAAGAAGAGTTGTATTTTATAAAACTTATTCCGTTGTTTGTTCTCACATCTTCACCAAGAAGCAGAAAAGTTCAAATCTGGAGACAACATCATTGACATTTATAATATTTCATTCACTGAACACGTCGGATTCGCCTGCAACTGGAGTCAAAATAAGCGAGTATCTGCGCCGACAAAGTGAAATGTACTTGGGTGAAAGAAAAACTTTGAATTCAAACAAGATCTCAAAGAATATCACAAGTAAGTACGTTAAAAATAATTTACATTCAAAACGTGAATTTGTTTACGTTAATCGTTCAGAAAATAGCTCTAACTTTAAGCTTAAAAGTCACCGCTAAACTGTTTTTTCTTTCATTGCAGAGAGCCGTTTGCGGGGTGGAGGTTGGACTGAAAGTTGATGGAAATGTTCACTGGTGAATTATTGAAAGTTACTTCAGTAAACATCCCACCCACTGCTCCTGCCATCATCAAACCAGAGCGACTGGCACCGGTGTCAGGGATAGCCGCTGTGTTATTCGCGTTGTTGGCGGTGTCATTCGCAGCAGTCGCAGCAGTCGCAGAGCTGTCAACAACAACCTCCCGCAAGACAGGCCTCGAGTTGCTGCTGTTCTGGCTGTTGGCAGTTGAGGTGGCGTTAAATCCAGCCAACGTATTCGACATTCTTCGCTGTTTGTCCAGAGGATTGTGGCTGTAGCTTGAAATCGACTCTGGATTGGCGTGGCCTGTCAGCTCTGATATTTCCAGTGGGTCAAAGTCATCACGAAGGGTTTGGATGACTGTTTTTCGGCCACTTGAATTAGTAAACTTGCCGTCCAGGGAGGCAATGGAGGCAATACTCTTCATCTGCTTCCCCAGTGTATTTTGGCGACTGGAATGGTCTTGTACCAGACACTGGATGTTGAGTTTTTCACTGGTGTAAGGAAAAAATTACCAGGAACGTTGTCACCTTTCGGTCGATGGCCTACGTACTCAACAAATGCTCGGAACGGGTCTCGCTCTCCTCCGTCCGTCTTCCAGATTTTGTTATTGTATTTCCTCGCCCGTTTTCTCGCACTTCCTTCGCCTCCCTGGCGGTTCTTTGTTTGCCGTTCCGTGTACTCGACGTATTGTTCAGTCATCGTAAAATCGCTTAGCTGGCAGTCATGCTGTTCTTTGAAACCTCGCATCCCGAGGTGGGTGACATTGTTCCACCAAACAAGATGGAGTAATGCTCGTGGATTTTGCAGTCCAATCGCACCTGAAGACCACATCTTCTCGATCTCTTCTGCTTCGACTGGGTGAGCTGCATGTGGCTTGTTTCCGAGGCCTTTCTTCTTCAAATCTTTTTTCTTGATGGACAGCATGCTGGCAACTTCTTTAAACTCAACACCTGAAGATTTCTCGATGTCAAAATTGTCCGGTGCCGGTGGACATGGCCGCTCAAGAAAATACCTTCGTAAACCATTCCGGTAAGTTTGTAGAGTGCCTGGCTCATATTCTTTTCCTTTGTTTTCTTTTGTCGTTTGTCGTATTTCTAGAAAGAAATGCTTCAGGAGCTGGGGTGCTTCTTGTTTTGAAATAGTGTCGAAGTCTAGCTCTTCTCCGTACTTTTCATGGTACCATGACTGTAAACGACGTACGGATGTACTTGTACTTTTCTTCGTGTTTTCAGCAACCATAACTGTCTTTAAAAGCGGCCATTTCGGCTTCTGTGTAGGTAACAATACCAGATATGGCTTCGTGTACTGTAGGTTGGCTTTCTTCGCTGACTGTTTGTTTGGTTTACTTCTGCTTCTCCGGTCGATTCCGACATTTTCTCGTTTTCTTGTTTTTGCCGGCGGTTTCTTGTACTTCGGAGCGTGAGAGGCTTTTTCAGTCTTTCTAAAAGTTAAAAATTCAGTTCAAAATTTGGAAGACCTTCACTCTGTGTAGACTCGCTCTTTTTCCAATGACTTCTGTGACATTTGTGTATAAATAAAGTTAAGCTTACTACATTTTTGTTTCCACAAAGTAGAAACAAAACACTTGCTCGCGTCACACGTCATGCAATTCCACTTCTCAATCATGCAATTCCACTTCTCAGTCATGCAATTCCACGTTGAATACCCTCGCATCGATAGCCAATCAGAACGCGAGTTTTCTTTGACTCATGCGATTCTATACTAATATATATATTAAATCTAGGAATTATAAAACACAACTGTTCTAGTCCTCGTCAAACATCTGGGCCTGTCCATAGTTGACTCATCATCTTCCACTGTAGCTGGGATCACTGTTCTTGTCACTACTCCTTCATCGGGTGCATACTGAGATAAAATCCTGGAATATGACCTTTGTCTGTTTGCTCGTCTTGGCTGAACTGGCTAAAGAAGTCTTGCTACTTCACTTTCTGCATGCAATATTTCTTCCATTGGTACCTCCAGTACGCCACCTTCATTGACTGAGGCATTAATGTGCGTCAAAATATCATTAAAGGGAAATGATCGCAGCTCAGTGCAGTACCCTTGGTACGTACCCTTCTGTTCAGCTGCATCACCTTCTGTAGAAAGGTACAACTGGAAATATGCTGTTATATATAAATAATGACACTTGGTTACTGTCAAGGGCATTGGGGCGCTAGATTGGCCTTGGGCACAATATTCTTGCCTTTGGCAGACTTTTTCTGGTCTGTAAACCAAAACACATGTTTGTAAAAAAAAAAATGTGTTCACATAGAGCTTTTCATTCTTTGGTCAGAGAACTCTGGATTGTCAGTAACTGTAAACTGATTATCTGATTCGTATCACAAGCAATTGCATATTTTACATTCCATTGCAGTTGAACTGTATGTACATCTTAAACTATTTACCTATCATGTGATAATTTGGTATCCTGATTTAGCATTGACATCAGTTTGGCCTTCTAAATTTGCCCTCCTCTACCAGGAATATCTCCGCTTTCTTCTTGGCATGTTGGATTCTACATCTATTTGCTGCACATTATAGAGTAAGGGGCATTCGCTCTGTGACTGATTCACAATTGACATCAGATTTTCTAAAGATTTGAATGAGAAAGTTTTGAACGTAAATTTTTACAATAATTATTATTTTCAAGACATTAGTAAGGCTAAGAGTACAAAATACAGACAAATCCTTTTGAACTGCTTTTCAATAAATACGTTTTAAAAACACTGAAAACAAAGATGTTTTTCTTGATTCTTGATTTTGTTAATGTATCTGTATTAAAACTTTAAACAGTACCTGAGAGGGTTAGTCCTCTGTAATTTACTGCGTCCTCGTCATCTGCTCTACCATCTCCACCAACCTCTTGATGTGCAACTGGTTCCCTGGTTCTGTTTCAGGTTGTTGTCGGTCAAAACATGTCCCATGGACTTTATGCTCTTGAGCCAAGCTTTAGCTTGTCTCTGTTTAAAGTGCTTTTTCAAATTTCTTGTTGTGGTCTGCATTTGCTTGTTGTTAAAATGTTTTGGGTTTAATAAAATTGCATTTCACTTATATTTGTCCCCTACCTGTTGTGCAAAGCAAGAAGAGGTGAAACTTCTTATGCAGCCGAATAAGTTATCCAGTGATTTTCTGATCTGTTTGATCACACCCGGTTACTGGTAAGAACTTTTCCTGGCAAAGTTCACCTGGAACTTAACCAAATGCAGTACTAGTCATCATACCTCAATGGTGAATTCCCACAGCTCTGAAGGAAAAATTTAAAGAAGAATTGACCAAGCTTGTGGATGAGAAGATTACGCCCATAGATTAGCCGACCCCTGGGTTAACAGTCTTGTGGTGATGACAAAGAAATCAGGTGCCCTTAGGATCTGCGTTGATCCAAGACCATTGAATAAAACTCTGAAGAGGAAATGTATCAAATGCCTGTCCTAGATTAAATACTACCTGAGCTATCCCAAGCTAGTGCCTTCTCTTCGGTGGATCTTCGATCTGGCTTTTGGCATTGCATTCTCAATGATGAATCCAGTCATAAAAGGTTGGTGTCATCAAGTCGTCTTCAGAAGGATCGTCTTGTGCCTCGTCATCTTCGTGTCTGGTTAACAAGTATAGTCTTGGCATTCTAAATCCTGTCATCTGCTTGTACTTCTCAGCAGTAAATTGTAACGGTTTGTCTCCGTCTTGCATGAAGATTATCACTTCTATCGAACCCACTGGGCTCTTCCCGTTGGGAAAGAAAACATTAACTGCTATGTCCTGGCATTCGTCTAGAGATGCAAGGCGTGGTAGGTCGTAAGTACTGGTGCCACCTCCATTGTTTTTCTTCTCTTGAGCAAAACCACGGCCGGTTCTCCAGTGTTTCCAGCCGAATTCGAACTTGAGCATTGCAATCTTGGCCGTTACATATCATATCATATATTTATATATCATATATCATATATCATATATCATTATCACATAGTTGAAAATACGTACGTATTTGTCGGTTGCGCCCACCACGTTTTTGAACAGCGGTGTCCGCGAGAGGAATCATCGTGTGAACCAAAGACCTTGTTATTGCTCACACAAAGACTGACAATGGATCCCCACCTCCACTGTATTCAACGATATGTTCCACATTTATCGCACAAATTCCATAACCATTATAAACCTAGAATTCTGTTCAAGCTGGCAACAGCGAGAAACACAAGCTCTGGTTAACGAGTGTGATCACTTCAACATGACCTTGGATGTCTTTGTCACTAGTCGTTCTTTCACGGCATCTTCCACTTTCAATCGCCCTTTCCAAAAATACGGATGGCGCGGCAAAAGACAATCCTTGCTTGCGCAGTAAAACTCTTTGTTACCTTTTTATGGGTACTGCGCTTGCGCAAGTGCCCATTATTGTCGTCGTCGAAGCATTCTTTGTAACATTCCTTCGTAAGACTTTTTTGTAACAATTCTTTGAATAACTGAACATGATATGGCATTGTTCGATTGTTTCGCTTCATTGACAGTGGTGTCAAGTGCAATGCTCAAAAGAAGATTGGCATATTTAGTGAGCTACATGGAGAGAAATTGCGTTGCAAAATAAATATGAAAGACACGTTTGTTTTTAAATGTTTTTATTTACATGTACGTAGGTGTATTTCTTTGACAACTGCACGAACAGGGTCGCGTTTGATTGAGTCACATTGTTGAAGCTTTTGTTGAGTAACCGCCGGTCTTTTAGAGTCCTTCGTACAATTCATTTGTTTGAGTTGTACTATCGTTATTGAAGTTTCCTGAAATAAAGATAATAAATATTATAAGTTTGCTAAAAAGGAATAGGTAGTAATGTTTATGTGGGAGCTGTCAGTTTGTTTGGCTAGGCTTCAAGGAGACTTACGTTTAAGCCTCACGCGCGAGGGGCGAAGCCGCGAAAAGAAGACGGCGAGCTAGTTTACTGGAGCAGAATTTTTGAAAATCATTCCGGCACAGCTTCAGTTGTTTAAACGAGCAATTGATAACTGAAGAGATAAATGAAATTTCTACAGGTAAAAGGTTGTCGTGTGACGTGATATTCGTTAACTCATTTAGTCACACGCGCGCGCGAGGGGTGAAGTCAGAGAAGAAAGTATTGCTGAGGGACCAAATAATTTTGTTATGCTAGCGTGAATTTACAACTCTTTGAAAGTCTTTCAGAGCTTCAGTTGTTGAAAGGCTGATGTGCAATTTATTTTTAGATTCTGTTATGTCAGCGCGAATGCTGCTGTGTAAACAAAGATATTACAGTATGACGACAATCAGAAGAGTATGAGTGATGAGTGATTTGAGAATTTTTGTTATGTCAGCATGAATGCTGCGAATGCTGTTGTGACAAAGATCAAAGCCGCGTGCTGGATTGCAGAAAAATTAATCACCGCGCTTTCGGGAGGGAGGGGGGAGGGGTTAGGCGGTATCTGTCCCCAAAAAAAATTTTGGGTAGGGGTGTGCCGCTGGACTATAAAACCCCTTAACCTGTTACCGACTGACAAAACGCTAATTTTGCGACCCTGTTCCCAGACTAAATGTTAAAAAAGATACCCTGTTCCAGACGATTTTTAACGATTTTTTTCTAACCCAAAAGGCTAAACTAGTAAGCCAGCAGTTGTAAAGCTTCTTTCCTACGCGTTTCGATTCGTCTGACTAACATAATCCAGAGTATCAATTAACGATATTTGTGCCAACTTCTGGGAAACTGGTACCCTGTTCCAGACCAAAAGATGTCGCTTTGTTATACCCTGTTCCAGACCAAACTGCTTAAAAACCCCGTCCAGCGGCACGGTACCTATATAGCGTATATAAGAGAGTGCCCCCCCCCCCCCCCCCCGGAGCGAAGCCTCGAGAAGAAGCGACCAGCATGGCTGCGTAGGCTGGCGATTTTGTTGGCGCGCGATGGCAAAATACGCGCGTGCCGAAGCCATGAACGAAAACGAGAGCAAACTACGCGCGTGGCCGCCGAAACTGCCAGCTATGCAGGCTGAAATGTCTGTTTGGAGGATTTGGAAACGATAGACTTGAAGCATTTACAGTTGTTATAGTACCCTAGGTGAAAAGGTTTTTTTCCTCTGCTCAAACTGAGCGGTGAGTCACGACGGCAAAACCGGAGTAAAACAAAATCGCTTTTTTTGCTGTCCTTTATCTTCGTCAAGGAAAAAATATCCTCAGACACCCTGTTGTAGTGGTGTACCAAGTCTACACATCTACGTAGTAGTTTAGTTAGCATTTCTGTGAATGTAATTACCTTTTTCAGCCCGCTTTGAATTGAGGTTGATCGTTGCACAGCTTCAGTTCAGTTGAAAGGACTGTTGATGCAACTGTACTTATGAGTGATTCAAACAGAATCACTACATGGTGGAGTCACTTGTAGTGTCGAGCGTTTTGCTGTGTGCATGTGTCGAGGAAAGATAAGACGGAAAAAATACAGATACATGTTGATCTTGGGTTGAAAACAACAGTGGACGTTAGACTATGTGTTGACATAAGATAACAGAATTGCGGTTTCTTTGTAAAGGATGTAAGTCATTAAGTTGCGTCTTTATTGATAAGAAGATAAAATTTAAGTTGTACCAGTCCAAATGGCTGTTCTGTGAGCTTCTGTGACTTATTTTATCTACAAGGGTCAAACACCGGAAGACAGTTGTCAAACATGTCATGACAAATGAAAATATACAGTGCACAGATAAGCGAGGTTAACTTTGTATGAGAGCGGAAAGTGTCCGTTGTCCGTATTAAGGGCTAATGTAAGATAAAATATATGAGCTTTTCGTCGGGACAAACAAAAACTGTCCGTAATAAGCCGCGGTGTGTCCATATTAAGCGGGTGTGCGAAAGGGGAGGGGATTGCAGTTGTACTAACTTTCGATGTGCCTCCCTCAGCAGTAATCTCGACCAAAAAATAGTCTTAAACAGCCCGGAACCCAAGGACAACAGAAACAGCACACATGACTCAATTTACATATTATATTTTAAACTCTATTGAAATAATACTGATCAACGTTGTACAGCTCTTAAATGTCTACTTCGATCGAACTAAATCTACAACCGCTCACAGTAAGTCTGTATGCCGCTGGGGGTATGGGGGAGGGGGGGGGGGGGGGGCGGGGCGGGGGGGAGGGGGGGGGTGGGTTACTCCCAAAAAAATT
Source organism: Desmophyllum pertusum (assembly GCA_029204205.1). NCBI lineage: Eukaryota > Metazoa > Cnidaria > Anthozoa > Scleractinia > Caryophylliidae > Desmophyllum > Desmophyllum pertusum. Next base: position 2,565 of record MU827151.1, on the reverse strand, counting down.
GAGGTTCACGGGGTGGTTGCCGCCTGGGCTATTTAAAAAACCTTACCCTGTACCAAGAGCACAAACAACGACTATTTTGCGACCCCTGTTTCCATGGCCTAAATCGTTGAAATAAAGATACCCTGTTCCAGAGGATTTTTAACCGCACTTTTTTTCTAACCCAACAAGGCATAAAACTATAAATTCAGCAACTTGCTAACACAGCTGTATGATGTAATAGCTTCTTTTAATACTCCCTGCGCTGTAATTCCGTTTTCGTGACTGAGCTAACGTAGGGACTTCGTCTACCCTATTCCTAGCAGTATAAAGTACCGATCTTCCGTGCCAACTTACTACAATAAGGGAAACTGAACCTCTGTTTCCAGTGACCAAAAAAAATCGCACTTTTGGTATACCCTGTTCCAGAGCAAAATGCTCAAAAACCATTTACCCTGTCCAGAGGCAAGTACCTATATAGCTCGTATTATAAGGGGACGTTACCCCCCCACCCCCCCCCACCCCCCCCCCAGGGGTATGTAGTTCGTGAAACACTAAACCTAGATATAATGTAAAACACTGACCACTCAAACATCTAGGATGGTCTGCCCTGTGTGGTATAAACAATTAAAACATTTCTTGCACTTTTTTAAATTCAACAATGGATTTTTGACAAACAAGAAACTTTACGTGACCCATGTAATTTACCAATTTACGGACAAGGTTGCAAAATATCTATCGATTTACAGCGATTTTGCCTGCGGCCTTTGATTGTTCTATGTTCCCCCCCCCCCCGGCTCGTTCTGTGACCTTCTAGCCTATGAATAGGCTCCGTGAAAGCGAGCCGCCACGAAGTGCCTGGGAGAGAAGGGAGAGAGCGGCACCCATTTCTCTCTCTCCCAGTCTTCGCGCGGCTCGCTTTTCCTTTCACCCCCATCAGCGGAGTACCTATTCATATGTGACGTCTGGCTCTGATTCCGGGTACATTTTATCCAACCACACATTTGACACACATGCTGAGCCCTTTGCAGTTCATTATTGGGGTACCCAATCTTCTCTCATTTTGATAGAGCCTGGAGATTAAAATATCGGATGAGGGTTTTAGGTCGAATTTATCGTTAACGTTAAATTCAGCTTATAGAATCTCAAGATCTGCGTCCAAAATTAAATGTGTCACCAGCAAAAATCTACAAATGGCGGACCTTCGATGTTATCTTCGTTGATTCAGGCTTCATTGGCAGTTAGCGAATTATAGCTTTTAATTCACTTTCTTTTCAGCCATCCGCGGTCCACGGGACGCACCTGTCGCACCCTCGCCCTACGGGCCCGATTATTTTAGTGTGGTTAGCCAAGCAAGAGATTTTGCCTTAGGGGTAGGGTTATCAAATGCAATACGCCAAAGAAAAAAAATAACAAAACCAACAAAGTTGCTGCACTATCCTCAACGGCGACAACTCAGAGAACGAAGGCTTGACCTATATTATCAATTGAGAGGTCTTGTGAGAGTTGAGTCATGCACGTGGCAAACATGTAGCGGGTTTGCGTGACGAATTCAAATTCAAAGTTTGTGCTTGTTTTATGTAATTGTTCATGCATTATTACATTTACGTGTATCTAAAACTAGTATAGCAACAACCTGTAGTTTGTTTATAATTCACGGAAATCAAACAATAATGTTCGTCAATTCCACTATTCGCATCTTATATTTTTCGCGTGACAACTTGTTATGTAAATAAACAGCCAGGAAATACTTGCAATTAAAAGACTAAAGACTAGTAACCAAGTACCCAGGTGTTCTCCTCCCGCTTACTCGATTTGGCACGAAATGACTTCCTGAGATAGGAAGTGCCGGCACATAAACCCGTTCCCAGGCTCCCAGTTGAACGTACGTTAGGAACTAAGCTGAAGGAATTACCAGGTTTAAGTTTAATTTAAATCAAATTGCTTTTCATGAAAAAGAAATGTGACTCTTTCAATCTTTCGGTTCCTATTAACGATTCGCGCGAATTTGTGTATGCATTCGCAATGTTTAACGCCTGAGAAAAATAATTAACTTTCACACGAGATTTATTTCACACACGTAATTTTTAATTAAATATTAAATATGTAACTTCAGAAACTACGAATCTTGGCAAATATTTGCCAAATAAAAATGTTTACATTAAAATAACCGTCACACATATGTATATACAGTGGATTGGGCTGTCATTTCTCTCATCACAAGAAACTAATAACTAAATATTAAGTAAACTAACCTCAATTTCCAAAGTTTTCAGTATTGATTTCCTTGAAGACTAATCCTTGTTTAAAATAGCAAAGCGTCTAGCCCAAATACAGTTGTAAACAACTCCATCTTCCGTTCATCCGTATTCCTATTTCCCATCGTAATCATTCAATTGCGAGACTGCATCTTATGTTTTAGTATCGACTTGTTAATTTTTCACGGCATTTCCGAGAATCCACCTTACTGATTGAAATCACGAGAGTTCCCAACCCATTCCGTTTACTCGGCTCATGGGCTACATGTATGCGCATTCTCTGAGTAAAAGTTGCAGTAGCCATGAGCACGCGTCGCGGGCCTATTTTTTT
>MU827150.1:0-10512 GCA_029204205.1 Desmophyllum pertusum | reverse complement strand
GCTATCTTAAAGTGTATATGACAGATATTTTTTTTATTTGCTTGATCGAATCTACATAGGATCCTGATACGAACATCGAAAAAAAAAAATTCCATATCGCTTTTCTTCACCGCGTTTTAGCCGTCTAAAGACGTGAAATTTCATTTCCGGTTAGGTAAAAAGCCGAGCGAGGTGGAGTCCTGGACCGAGTCGGTCGTGACGTCAAAACCAGAACGCCTTCGACAACAACGCAAAGACAGTGAGGAGTTTCGTGGCTTGTAGCCGTGTATAACCAGATATATTTTAGTTCAAATTTTGTCTAGAACCGTCAAAACTTACACAAAGTTATGTCTACGGATGATTTTGAGTTTGGGAGCGATTCTGAGCGATCAGACGCATAATTCAGTGTTTTTTCGACTGTTGATGAAGTTGAGTGCGATGAGTTTTAATATACAGGTTTATAGAAGCAGCAACAGACAACTCAGACCCAGAAGGTCCTTACGATGAGTGGCTTCAAGAGTACATGTATACCGCTAGTAGATAACGACAGCGATATAATTTCTCATTCTGAAATAACGTGAATTTCGGAGCCCGGACATGCTGGAAAGGCGTGTGTATAACTACGCCGTAAAAATAACATTGTTTGTTTACAATTGCGCTGTTTGAATCGAAATGAGTTGAACCGATTTGTGATAAGCTTTTTAAAATTCGCTGTAGTTCTCGTTAGTTTATCTTGAGTTTTTCCCTTTTCGAGGACTGTTCGTGAGGGGCAAAGCGAGCAGCAACTCGCGAAGCGGCGAGCGACTTTGAAATCGAATGGATTTTTAGCACGAAGATCGCGGCACGCTCCAAATGTAAATAGTGTCACAGAAGCGGTCACGACTAAACAAGAGGGTTTTTTTTTCCTTTTTTTCGCTCCTAAAGGTATTTTGTTTTGAATTTTGATTTCAGTGTCTGTTGTCCTTGCGGAAGAAGCAACAAATGCAACTGCACAATCTTCGGTAGAGGCAGACCAATGTGTACAATGTGATATGTGGATAAATAAAGTTACTATCGCGAGCCCAGCGTCGAAAAATTATTCAGAACTGAGCAAAAACGTTACCGGACAAAAATGGTTCTGAATCACAACTCCGGTTTTCTTAAAGATAAATTATTCCTCTGCCTCCCAAAGTAAACCACTGTTGACTGAGAAACTACTAGTGAGAGCTTATGAAAAGCGATTCAGGCCAAGTCATCACAACAGCGCATTGAATGAAAATCACGCAGTTGTTTCTGACTTGTCTGGGACTCCGGGACATAATTGCTCCATGAAACATAATCATTCTTTCTAAAGATGAATAAGAAACTCTATCAAATTCAATGACCATTTTTTCTTAAATACCTTTAGGAGCGAAAAGAAGGAAAAAACCTTGTTTAGTCGTGACCGCTTCTGTGAGACTATATTTACATTTGGAGCGTGCCGCGATCTTCGTGCTAAAGATCCATTCGATTTCAAACTCGCTCGCCGCTTCGCGAGTTGCTGCTCCTTCGCCCCTCATGAACAGTCCTCGAAAAGAGAAAAACTCAAGATAAACTACAAGCGAATTTTAAAAAGCTTATTACAAATCGGTTCAACTCATTTCGATTCAAACAGCGCAATTGTGTAAACAAACAATGTTATTTTTACGGCGTAGTTATACACACGCATTTCCAGCATGTCCGGGCTCCGAAATTCACGTTCTTTCAGAATGAGAAATTATATCGCTGTCGTTATCTGCTAGCGGTATACATGTACTCTTGAAGCCACTCATCGTAAGGACCTTCTGGGTCTGAGTTGTCTGTTGCTGCTTCTATAAACCTGTATATTAAAACTATCGCACTCAACTTCATCAACAGTCGAAGAAACACTGAATTATGCGTCTGATCGCTCAGAATCGCTCCCAAACTCAAAATCATCCGTAGACATAACTTTGTGTAAGTTTTGACGGTTCTAGACAAAATTTGAACTAAAATATATCTGGTTATACACGGCTACAAGCCACGAAACTCCTCGCTGTCTTTGCGTTGTTGTCGAAGGCGTTCTGGTTTTGACGTCACGACCGACTCGGTCCAGGACTCCACCTCGCTCGGCTTTTTACCTAACCGGAAATGAAATTTCACGTCTTTAGACGGCTAAAACGCGGTGAAGAAAAGCGATATGGAATTTTTTTTTTTCGATGTTCATATCAGGATCCTATGTAGATTCGATCAAGCAAATAAAAAAATATCTGTCATATACACTTTAAGCAGTTTGTCGAGCGAAGACCGCCAAATATGCAATTTTCTGGTCCTTTCTACCTCAGCATCAAGCGAAACCGGAGGTCAAATGACAACACCTGGTTTAAATGTCAACCCATGGGTGTCAACTCCATAAGCGACATGATGAAGACCATTGTGGCAGGCACTAGCCTTGAGAGAAAGCGAGAAGAGGTTTACAAATCACAGTGCAAGAAAAACAACAGTTTAGCAAGTTGAAGAAAGCAAACCTTGACCGCTCAGATATAGTTAAAGTCACAGGCCACAGAAGCGTACTGAGTCCCTTGACGACTACGACGAAACCGACGAGGATGACCAACGACGACTCTCTCTGACAATATCAAAACGAAATTATGCAAACCCGGACTGTGCTGAGAAGAAGCAGCTTGCAGTTTCCGACATCACCACAGCCACGGCGCCACTTACTCCTGTAACGATGAATGCGCCATTTCCACAAGCAACAGCCGGTCCAGCCGGGCCATCGATGGCAGGGTCGAAGGAAAACCAATTCCAGCCAGCATTTTCGGGTTTTCCTCAGAGTGTTTCATTGAATCCAACCATGGTGAGGTCTCAGGAGCAGGCCATGATGAACACATTTAATAACTGTCAGGTTTCGTTTATCTTTAGCCGCTCGAAGTATACATCCGAGGTTTGAAAACGGCCATCCAGTTGTTGTATTTGTAATCGCTGAGCTTTCACAATCGAGTCCTGATCAGTATTCTGGTTGAACATTTGCTTTTGTGTAGTATAGACCAATGTAAACCGAGTTTTGCTTTAAGAGTGTTTGAAAATAATCCTTGCATATTCTCGAGTTTACAGTTCTTGTTTGAATTTGCGAAAATTTGACAAGCATTTGCATTGTATTTCAACCAATCAGTTGAATGAAGATTAAAAGCGCGAACTGTCTCGCGCTGACGTTTGACTGGCTTTTATTTTCTGTCTTTCACTCGTTTTCTCTTAATTTTTTTCATGTATATTATTAACAAGTAATCACATGATTTTTCTCATGCAATTTAGAATAAATAAAGCACTTGTAAATTTTTCAAAGACTACAAATTAGTAGCCTTTGAAAAATTTACTTGTGCTTATTTATTCCAAATTGCACTCGAAATCATGCGATTACCTATACGTATTGAAAGTAATGTAATACCTCTCCAGCTATTGCAATCTGCCAGATTTCCCTTCTTAGGGATCCTTATGATGGCACCACATGCCCAATCGGTAGGCAGTTCCTCTTTTTCCCAAATGTTCACAAACGGGGGAAGGAGTAAGTCACCTGCAAGCTCGGGCTCACCTTGAAAAGTTCTGCCGGCAATGCATCCTAACCCGGGGCCTTGTAATTCTTTAGAGCCTGGATGGCATTAATAACCTCCTTGTCATGTTGGTGCTTCCGTACAGATATCAAGATCTTCTTCAGCTGGATGTGTGGAGGGTGGTCTGGGTAAGGCCTATTCAGAACTTCTGAGAAGTGCTCATTCCACCTCTGGTCTTGAATTTGAATAGAAGTAGAAGGTTTCCCTGTTTATCTTTGACAGGAATGTTCCTGTGACGCCTCTCTCCACAGATTTGGTGAGTGATCTTATAAACAGTTCGCATTTCATTCTTTGATGCTGCTATCTCTGCTGTTTCTGCCAAGTCCTCCAAGTACCACCTCTTATCTGCTCTTGCACTTTTCTTCACCATCTTATTTACATGTAGCTCGGCATACTCAATGCACATATTGTTCTTCTGGCACTCAGACCTAGTCTGACTGATCTTGTTCTTCAGGGCCCTTCTCAGCTTTATATAATGTAGGGTCTGTAGGCTGATCCATTCCTTGTGGCACCTTCTCTTTACTCCGGGAATATTCTCACTTGCTGCATGGTAAGCTTCCTTGATATGGCTCCATTTTTCTTCAATGGTTCTTCAGCACCAGTTTCTTGCTGATCATCAAGGGCTTGAAATCTGTTTCTAACCTCGACTATAAACTTCCCATTGGTTGCCACGTCATTCACGTCATTGGAGCACAGCACTGTATGATGGATAACTTTGCATTCTTCCCGTTGAATCTTGCTCTTATCAGTCTTTCATTTACTGGCTGCCATTCTATACGAGTATTCTTCAACCCTTTCTTCAAGATGAGGGCAACCCCAGCAGCATGTTGATTATCATCTCTTCCTGAGTACAGTATGGCTTCCCCTGCAGTGGCTGCTGTGTACTAAGAATATGGAGCTTATACTGTTGCATCTCCCTGATGACCTGCATTGTCTTTGATGTATCAAACATCGTGCGCACATTCCAAGTTCCATATCTTAAGGCGCGTTTTAGCATCCAGGAAGCTTGCTCTCCCAGCATGGGCTGCCGATGTCCTATGAAATCCCAACTGTGGTCGGATATAATGTCCGGACATTTTTTCAATGACTATTTTATACTTGATATACGTATATATCCATCTGGACAATATTTTTTAGTGCCGGGGCTCAGGCAAAACACAATATTTCATTGAAATGACTGCACAAATGTGTGAAAAAAGCTCGCATTGTTAGGGCTCGAAATTGCGACCGATACGCATTTCAACCTTGGCGACTAAAAGTTCTGATTTAGTCGCCACTTTGCGACTACATCTCTCTACGATTTAGACTATAAATTAAAAGATAACAGTTTAAAAACAATTTATCTTGGCATTCAATGCCGTCATATTGCTCCTAGGAGCAATATCTAAATCAGAACAAATAGTCGCCAAGGGTGAAATGCGTATCGGTCGTAATTTCGAGCCCTAACAATGCGAGCTTTTTTCACACATTTGTGTAGTCATTTCAATGAAATATTGTGTTTTGCCTGAGCGCCAGCACTAAAAAATCTTAGGACCTCCACAGACTAGAGAGATAGCTGTCAACAACTATTTAGTTGTTGATCATAAAAAGTTGTCGATAACAAAAAAGCCAGTGTGTGAAGCTAGTTATCGATAACTAAGGGCCTTAGTTATCGACAACTAGCTTCACACTGGCATTTTTGTTATCGACAACTTTTTATGATTGTCGACAACTATCTCTCTAGTCTGTGGAGGCCCTTACCCAAGTTTGTCCAGATGGATATCTGTGTTGATTCAACAAAACATACCCGAGAGCTTAGCCAGACCCACCAAACAGTTTCTGGTCCCCCTCCCCTCCCCCGGTGGGGAAATGACACACCCAGGCAGGTCTTCACATTGCTGGATGCTTAGCTAACCCAACCCTGACCCAAAGCAGCTCAGCTAGGGAGCGAAACAGGGCAAGCCACACAATGCAAGTGATAAAAAGCCAAGTAAGGGTCACTTGAGACTCAGCGACAAACACCAAACATTGACTATGTCCCCTCCCCTAGCCAGGGAGCAATTCATCCCCTGAGCCTGGACTCCCTGGGGTGGTCAGTCCTTGGACTGGCCTACCTAGCACATGTGTCCAAAACAGTAACCCCCTCCCCTCCCCTGAAATGTTTCCAACACCATAGGCTGAGGTGGCACACAAAACCTTGCTCCGAGCGGGTATGTTTTGCCAAATTCGGACAGATATTACATGTACATAATTTATATCAAGTATAAAATAGACATTGAAAAAAAATGTAGGACATTATGTCCGACCACAGTTGGGATTTCATAGAACATCGGCAAATTTTGGTTGGCCATTGTCCAATGACTGACTGTTATTTGCAGCCCTGCCTGTCAGTCCTTAATATGCCGTGTGAAAATCTTGTTTTACATTCTACATGAATTAAGCAAAAGCGACATGACATCACCAGATGGCATTAGCAGCCAATTTGTTCAGATGTCTCTGTGGATGTTTGGTTTTTGCAGAAAGCAATTTGGTTTTGCCGTGACAGTTGTGGGCTACCGTACTCTTGGGAGTAAGCAAAGAGGATACGCTGACATTCAGGCTAAAGACATGTTTTATACTGTCATAAACCCGGCGTAGTCAATCGAACAAAACCGAACAACAAATCAATTGAATTCAATCGAACCTAATCGTTCGATTGTCTTGCGATTGGTTCAGCAATCAAACATAATCAAACTGGAACTTTTCGATGAGTTCGATTACCAAACTCAATTGAACCAATACTTAACTGAATCAACGTGATATAGTTCGATTTTTGTTCTGTGGAGCCAAAAAACAGCATAAATATCGATAAGCACTGCAGTCTTAAAAAGTTGAGTAATAAAATGGAGAGATTTTCCTCTTATAACCAATTTATGAACACAATTCAGTTAACCTAAATCTTTATTGTTTTGATGAAGAAATTCAAACATCGATACTACTTTTAATACAGAAACATCAACAGCACAGCAAATAAAACTAATGTTTGAAATTAGAGCCTACAGTACATAACTTATGCTTATTTGAATGCAACGCCCTGGCCAAGGAAAATGTTTGATCAATCTAGATTTCGATTATATTCGATTGGAGAAGCGTTCAATTATCGAATGTTCGATCGTGTTCGATTGGCAAAATGTTTTGGTGGGTTCGATTAATGTTATTCCTTAGTATTGCATTGCGCATCCTTACTGCGCATGATTTCACACGTAATTAGCGCGCGCACATTAAGAAAATGGCGGCTTTTCCTTTACGGCTAAGCTCGCCAGAGAGATGAATCGTCGTTTTCTCGTAAACGAGTACGGTGACCTATCAATTTTTTCTCTTATTTTGAGTCTAGCAATCACCTTCTTTCTATAAAATAAATATAGACTAATTTCTATTGCAGAAGACTAAATGTGACCCTATTTGGGAAAACCAGGCTTAACGATAATTGCGTTGAACCGTTTTTTCATTTCAACGCATTTTCAAACGTTGAGAATGCATTAGAGAACATTTTCAATGCGTTTCAAAACGTTGGCAATGTTCCCCCACGAAGCCAAAAATACGTTGAAAACCATTTCAAAAGCGTTTCAAAACATTTGAAATGCGTTTTTCAAACATTGACAATGCATTTCAATGAAACCGCCTAACATTGAGAACTGTTCACATAAACGTTTACGATCAGTTCCGAAAAACTAGTACAACGCATTGTAAAACGTTAAAAAAGTCCTTAAATTTCAACTGAAAAGGTTATCGAACTTTGAAGATCTATTCTATTTTAATGGCCAAGTTGAGATCGCTAGGGTTGATCTTGTAAGCCGACACCATTGAGGTATGCCATACATTCTAAACTCGCTAACTTTGTCACGAACACAGTCTTGCGATCCCGGTCTCGTATATAAATCGCTCCGTTCTTTCACTGTTCGATCCCGTATTGTCCCGTGTGTGCTACAATTATAATTTCTGCTACCTAATTACCTTGATCACGAACTTTAAAAATCAACATCAATGTACTCTGTATAGCTAGCAGGGATTTAAACATCGTAGTCTTCCCAAATTAACTTCTTGTTAAACTAGAATTGTTAAATAAATTATTTCCTACGGCAAAAATGATCGTTGTGTATCAAGTATTACCAGTAAGCTTGAAAGTAAAAATTGCTAAAATGCGTAAATAAGCGGTGAAGACGGCTTGAACGTCCACGAAATTTAATACGCGTATGCAAATTTCCCTTGTTTACACAGCTGACACTTTCGAAAGCGAAACCTGAATAAAAAGGCATAAAATGTGAGCAAAAGCTTTTCCTGATAAAACTTTTATTGAAATAGTTCCCTTTCAAAGCCAAATACTTTCGATTTTCTTTCGTGCGTGAGGCCATGCAATGTAATTTTAGCCAACGCGTTGTCTCTGTTCGATCATAGCGCTATCGATGATCTATTTCCGGACAGAATTACAAAAGTTATTTAGTTTCGTAACACCCCGGGTCCGCTCTTGACCAGCGAAATACGTGTATGTTTTCAAAAATATTTGTAACTGCCTTGGCCGGCTTTTTACTTGACGGCGTATTCAAAAGTTACAGAGGTCAATGATAAGTCAAACTGCTACTGAACAAACTCGCTCGATCAGTACATGTCAGATGTGCGTTCAACCGAAACATTGACCCGTTCAAGAGGATGATTATACTTTTCTGATTTTTGGGCCACCACAGTTTAGCTGTATAAACACATAACCGTTTTTCAATGCTACAGGAACGAAAAATTACATAATTTTCAAAGTTATGTAGATGGCGATGTAAAACGATTATTTGATGCCGGTTTAGTTGACACCCCAAAAGTAAAACAACGGTTGGAAGAATAATCCAAATACGTGTGCCGTTGCGTTGAGCTTTTTAAAAACATTTTACCCAAGCGTTGTGAAAAGTTGCCAATGCATTGAAAAACATTATAAAAGCATTCTTGAACATTTTAAGAACGTTGCCTGCGTTTGAAGAATTCATCAAGCAACGTTGAAAATGCGTTGAGAATCATTCACCAAGCGTTGCAATGCATTGACAAACGCATTCAAAATTCGTTGAAATGCATTTCAACGCAATTAATCGTTAAGCCTGGTTTTCCCAAATAGGGTCACAAATAAATCACCGGAAACGTGAACTTATAGCTAATAAAAACGTTTCTGGAAGCTGATATTGTAAGGAATTAAGGGGTATATACAAAGTCCTCCTGTTCCTAAACGAATACCGGGACCCCCCTTTTTATTTCAAAATTTAAGTCCCTTAAGATAAACAACCAATAGGCAAAGTTTGAATGAAAATCTATTGTAAAGTTCTATTTCGATGGAATGACCTTAAGTTTTGATTACCGAACCCAATCCAAATCAATCGAACGATTGAGCTCGATTGGGTTCGATTGACTACGCCGGGCATAAATTACTCTGGTTATTTGGGAACACTTGAGAAATATAGAAAAACGCTTGCCTTATTTACAAATATTATTTATGCCGGGCGAATCGTCTTTAGGTCCGGGCTCTCTCCTCCGCAGAGGCTTCTTGGATAATAGGGAATAGGGAAGATTGGGGAGAGTGAAATATAAAGCGCGCGGGGGCTGGAGAGAGAGAAAAAGCAAGCGCGTGGGGGACGCTGCCGGGCGAATCGTCTTTCGGGCGAAATTGCTGCTCGTGCTTTCTAAATTTCTCTCGTGTTCTCAAATTTCCCATCGTGCTTTAGGACAGTACCACCATCGTGCTTTTAGCCGGACATGACAGCACCTACATTTAAACTAAAAAGCCCTCCAACTTCTCAATATCAGCTTTAATATAAGCTTATTTTGCAGGATGTCTGCGCATATATTGTTTTATCAATATAAGCTTAAGCTTATTTTCAAACTGAAAGCTCAAGCGGCGTCCATATTTCCCTTCTGCAACTGGACACACAATGGTGATTACTATACACACTAACGACTAACTCTACGTCACTATAAAGTTTTTCTTACCTCTACTGGAGTAAAACAGTCAATAAAGTGATAGAGCTACAAAACACAAACCACGATCGTACGACGCCATTGAAACCACTAGAGCCCAGTCTGTTCGCAGCAAGATTCGAGACTGAAAGTAAATCAAGGACTGGACTTGTTTCTCATGAACGGAAGATCGGAGAAAACATGCGAACTATACTAGAAACTAATGGATTTTTTATGAGGATTTTATAAATATTAGAGATAGAAATACGGTAAAATTTTCATTAAAAATCGCTAAAAACCCTAAACACCAATACAAGTATCGTTGGGACCAGGCAGTTTATTAAAATTGTCCCATTAGTGGGGGCATTTGCACTCTTCACAAGAGCCCCAACATGGGGATTGTGTGCATATGACCTGACCCGCTCCGTGGGGCATTTGCAACAGTCTGACAAAAATATGACAAATGCTCGTGGGGAGGGGGGGGGGGGGGGGGGGGGGGGGACTTGGAATCTGTTATTTTATTTTATTTTGTTGGAGTCAATTACATTTGTCACATTTGAGTAACGCTGTATTAATTTCTACATGTAGGTGTTTCAGATAAATACAGCTCGTTCAAACCAGTCGACCGACTGACTGACACGTTTCACTTGACTCTGAAGAATGACTTCCGCTCACAGTTGTCAAAACTTTGGTCAACAACTCCACCGCGGTCAAGTTAAATGTCAACAAAAATAAACTACGCCGACAAACCTCAACAGAACACCGTGTTTTAAACACGTCTAACCATTTTGGCAATATAAATGTCCAAAAAAAATGGTAAATCAGCAGAATGCTGGAAATATACTGAACTTTGTGTTTGAAAAGTCTAAACTTCTCCTATTGCCTACTTTGGTTTCCTTTGGCAAATTACTATCAAGGTTTCTTTTTTTCGATTTTTCTCTTTAAAATATTACACAGGAAATTGGCGCGGGCGCCTTTGCGCATACTCGAGTATTTCATT
>MU827149.1:0-10551 GCA_029204205.1 Desmophyllum pertusum | reverse complement strand
GGATTGAAGGCTTTGAAGGGCGATTACAAAAAACATGTAATGTTCCAATTCCCTAACAAACTCGAGGGGCCCCTGAGGCCATTATTGGATAAACGATTATCGCACTTGACAGATAAATAAACGTATAAACTGTAATATTACGTCACCCAAAACCTAAGTCAGTCAAGAGATCCCCCCTCCACCTAAAGAAACAGGCAGGTTCCACTTAGATTCCTTAGATTCCACTACCTACATGTACAGATCCCCTCTCATCACAGTGTGCCAGCGCATGTCACAACACCACTATAGACAGTGCTTTTTAGTCTATTGTTTCCAATGAGTTGTCGATAGTGTTACATAATTCGTAATCATTTGTTTTAGTGTTTCCTAATCCGTTGTGAATGTCCAATACTATTATATTGTGTCACGCAATATATGGCGTTACCCATATAACAAAATAGTGTTAAGCTGCAGATGAAGTACTAAGCCGCAGCACATGACAGTGGTGACTTTGTGGCCAGAGCATGCCAGGCAGTTTGCAAAACCGTGAATTCCTTCATCAAGTCTGGATTATGAATGTGAAGAGCAGCCTGGCAAGAAGAAACAAACAATGAATAAAGACCAGCTTTTACTATTTTGGCAATTTCCCTGCCCAAGTGGCTAAAAAACAAAGACAGTTTACCATTTTGGTAATACTTTATTTCCTTGCATAGGTGGCTAAAAACAAATATAACATCATGTCATTTGTTGTCTAATCACTCTGGCAGTCGAAACAACCACAAAATAGATTTCGAACTACGCTGACTGTGCTAGTAAAACAAACCGTGATCAGGGTGTAAGCAGCTATGATATTCAGTCAGGTAATCAACGTCAATTAATAATATAATCTTAGAATGGGTTGCGAGTTGGGGATGGCCATTAATGGTGAGTGCCGTCGGAGGTCCGGATCGAGCAGTTCCAGGTTCCAAGCCAATGGCCAGGCCATTGCTTCATGGCTACAGAAACTGCGATAAGCTCAGGGCAGTTGTCAGTATGGTTGTTGGCTCAAGTGCGCTCTTATGATTACATAAGGAGAACTCCGTCCAAGTAACAACTCCCTAACTGTCTCAAAACCTTAAATAGCCTTGCATAACAAACTGAAGGACGCAAAATAATTAAGCATCCACAAAAATTTGAGACAATAAAAGGCTTAAACAAAGTGAAAATTACACCTACCTTTCAGAATTAAACAGGTGAATTGCTTGTTTCAGAACGAGAAGAACTGGCCAAAATGTTTCCCGGCATCTTCCCAGTGTGCACAGTCGAAATAATGTACCCCTGAGCTTGCGGAACAGAAAGTCTGTCTTCCCCGTCTTCATCATGAAATTCCAGAGTTGTGGTATTTGCCGTCAGACGGGGAAGGAGTAGAATGTAATGGCTGAAATGGTGAGAGCCTCGAAATTGGTTGAATTGGAGATGACACAGATACGCCGGGAGATGCTGACAACCTTTGTTGGGCGTGTCAGAGGTGAAGATGTTCCCTGCAATAGGTTGAAGAATCCAAAGGTGACGGCAACATGGTTGGTGACAGAGGAGATGGAGATGTGTTTAACAATGGAAACAAATGCCGCAAAGGATCCTGGTCATTCTCGTCATCATCCACGTCCAGCCACAGAATATCAGTGTCTGTTACAACTGTTTCAGTGGTTGTGTCCGGTGGGGCATGCGATTTAGTATTGGAACGTTTTCCAATGGAACATTTCAGAGAAGCTACTGCATCACTGCAATGTAGGTTCGTGAAACATCTGGTTTTGGAACAGCACCAACTGACGTGCGAGTATTGCTAACTCCCTCAAACAGGGAACTGACCTTTGGTAAAGCTGAAAGAAAAGATATTTAATCCTTCAGAAACACAATTTATTATTAATGATGCCAAAGGAAAACCAGTGCCTAAATTTATGTTCAAATTCTCCCAACCAGTGCTATTAAAATGTACCTTATTTGTACTTATTTTCGCGCGTCTTAATTTTCACGATTTTCGAGATTTGAAAAAAATCACGACTATATAAAGACTATATTTTCGCAAAATTTTAAGCCTTTGAGCCCTTTTTTCTCTGAAATCGCGAAAATAAAGCCTCACGAAATACGGATCTGCAGATTTCGCGAAATTAAGTACGCGCAAAATTAAGTACAAATAAGGTAAATGAAGGACCCCATAATGATATTTTGAAGTTGATTTTGTGTTCTCCATAGCATTTACCTCTTGCCATGTAAAGCCTGATTGAAGGTTCTGGTTCTAATGACGTAAGACTTGTTCCTAGTATTGTCGGGCGATTTTTCTGTTCATTGAGAAACAAGTTTGCAGGTGTCTTTAAACATCTGGTCCCCTGACAGCACAGACGTCTTACTCAAGATTTCTTTCCAGTCTACAAATAATAAGAACAAATATATCAACAGTGAGATGTAAATATATGTAAATGCTCTCAAAATGCTTTTCAAAATGACATTTTAATTTTTTTACTCAATTTTCCAACTTAGCACTCTTGGTAGTGAAAGGGCTAAGCACCAGCTGTATGAGCCCCAAATGTTACTTTCCCATTGTTCCCAAAATTTATCTTTCAATGTAACACACACATGTACAAGACTGCCTTAATAATGGACATAACATACTGACCCTTCAATTCCTCTGGCCCAATCCTCCCGAGTTTACTGATCACCAGTCTCCAAGGAATCAGTGATGTTGCAATGACACCTTGACAAAACTCCCATAATTTGATGAGTGCCTTTGTGCGAGCAGCAGTCTTGCGTTGCCTGCCGTCGGCCTCAGGCATGGTTCGACCGATATGACACAAGATTCGATGAGTTCTCCTACACTATCTGTACAGACTGCAAGAAGATAGTTATCATCGTGGGAGAGACAGTAACCACAGTACAACACAGAGGCATTCTGCATCGATGCCATCAAACTTGTTGCAGTTTCGTCTGCGGAATCAGCCGGTGGCATAGGTATTGGGTGGCAGAGGACATATGGTGCTGAGTAGACTTTAGCATTTTCCAGCTGTAAAAACAATAAAATAATGAAAACTATTATTGAACTTGATTTGTTACTTAAAACACCTGTATCCTTGTGATGTGTAATAACACTACAATACACTAAGCTACAAAGAACAAGAGGTCGATATATCAGCCATTTGTTCAAACATATTTTAGATGTTTAAAGACAAAGATAATTTAACCGATTTTCAAGCATGCCAAGTTTGAAGTCTAAAGGATGGCTACATGTTTTAAAACAATACATTTAAATTAAAGTTACAGCATTAACAGATGTTTGTAACAGTGAAAAGGTAAAGCTGCACTCAGGACAAACTGGCCCACACTACTATCCCAGTTTCCGTTCATGAAGAAAACTACATGTAGGCAAGTATTGCTACTCCCTCTGGGTGGGAAGGCTAGTCCCTAAAGCCAAGGGTACTCCCACCATTTTGTCAGGTTGCCGGCTAACAGTTCGCCTGGGACTCCCATTTTAATACTCCTGGGTGGAGAGGGGGAGGCTGAAAGAGGTTAAGTGTATTGCCGGCAAGAACAGGGGCAAACCCAATGACATAATTTTCTTGTAGGGGCACGTCCGGAAAGCGTTGTTTTTATTTTACGTTATAATTGATGCTTTTTTGTGCATTTAAATGGCTTTATTTTTTAATCGCTAAGAAAAAATGTTTTCATTTTTCTCTATTCCGTTTAGTCTGAACTTTTCACACATTCAGAAACATTTTAGGGATTTAACAACTCTTAATTACCCCCGAATTTACGAGCTGAATTTGCCTTGTCCGAAAAAAATCCCTAAGCTGACATTTTTTTGTACCCACAACGACATTTTTTATGCTCTCCGAAAACAAAAGGCATTAATTTTCCCATATTACGAAAGTTTGAGATTACATTTTTTTCCCTAACTCGAATATCTGAAGGCGATTATAGGCCTTCCGAACAGATATTCCACACCGAAACGATCCGTTGGGTGGCCCCCTGCATAAAAGAACACAAAACCACAACACAAACAACTGACACGAAACACTGGACACCTCTCCTGGGACCCCTGGCCAGGCGCTCAGGACCCAGACCAAACCCGGTCAAACTGGAGTCCAAAACACCCCCCAACCCAACTGTTTAACACAACATACATGTAGGTCTCCCACATTTATGGTATATTCTGCATCGAATCAGTGCTCACCTCTCTCGTGAACGCAAGCGAAAGCCTCGTGTGCCTTGCAGCTGGTCCAAATCCTGTTAAGGACTTAGCATTTAGATTTGCAGCGGTAAGCTCTTAACCGACAAATCGGAAAAATACAGAGACGGCCAGGCACTTGAGCTGTGCAACAAACGTTAATGCTTGCATCAGCGACTACCAGTCAGTGTGTACACGGTTGTAGAATCTGTTGAATTGGGACAAACTGTGGAAAATTAGTGAACAAGGCAGGGAATAAATACAAGCACAGCATAAGAAATGAAAAATCTCTAATAAATAATTGACTAATAGAGTGGTAGCAAAAAAAAAAAATATGACGGTCACAAATTTTTCAGATTTGCGAAATTATGAAAAAATTTGATCAGCTCATTCAGAAGCAGGCATGCCAAAAAACGTCCACTTTGCCAAAAATTAGCTCTCCATTTTGGCAATTTGCGGGCCGAGATATAGAGGCTCAAGTTTGGTAGCTGTCCCATACAAACCTCTCTGAAAAATTTTGTGCCTGTTCTAGAACTGAAGGAACAGACGCAGAATTAGGAAGGGTTTGTATGGCGAAAATTTAAAAACCATGAAGTTGTCGCATATCTCGGCCGCAAAATTGCAATTAGAGAGCTAATTTTTGGCAAATTTCTATAATTTCGCAAATTTAATTTTTGTGACGTTATGAACCGTTCGTCTCGGATGCGTCACCGAAACGAATTGACTGTGAAGGCCTTGGAAAAATAGCCGTACATAACTAGGCAATGACTTTAAAGTACTCCTAATACAGAGCCCTTACAGCGAAGGGCGCCGCTACCGCTGGCCATCACTCAACAAAGTTTTTTGATTAATTTGTGACATCTTTTGACAACGATATCTGATGGTTCACGTTTCTACTACTCTCTTCTTACTGGCCAATCAAAATGTCACAAGAACTATGAGAGATGGAGATGTCCGAAGCTCTCACGTTCGAGTTCATGTCTGCTGCGTCTCTGGGCAAATTGACATCCAATATCCACAATCCCGCTGGCCCCTCAACTCCACAGTTCTTGCAATTTGATTTGCTAGTTTAAAATGGAAGCCATCCAAAAGTTTTTCCAAAATATGGTCAAAAAGGTTGTGCAGAAATTATTCAAATAAAACTTTTAAGAGTGGCGATAACGGTTTGTTGTTTTTCTCTGAGTAAAGCATTAGGTGATTTCAATGGCAAGGAAGTGACAATAGGCAAGAACAAAGTGTAGAGAAGAACACTGACGATCACACACAGCAAAGATAGCCCCTACTAAACCCAAGTAAACCTGAAAGGAACGATATTCTTTTTGCCTAATGTTTTCCATTCTCCTCTCTCCCTTCCTTTCCCTGAAATATTGGGTATAATCTCGGGGCAATGCACCGTCAAGATCCCCACGTAGGAAGGGAAGCTTTCTTCTCTTGATTAACTACTGAACGGGTTCACGATGGTAAACATCAACAGTGGGTGGGTCCTCACTGCTCTGCTCACTTTCCTCTTCTTCAAATGGCGATGGAGATTGCTCTGAATTTGGAGTCGCCCAGCACTGAAATAACAAAAACAGATTAACTTTGTCAACAATGCTCAAGGTGGTCCTGTTTTGTAAAATGGGTCACGCAAATATCAATTTCTTGAATAATTGCAGGAACACCGCAAGTGAATTCAATTAGTTAGAAAACAATCCGGGGGGGGGGGGGGGGGGGAGGGGGGGAGTAGTTTACTCCTTGAAAATTTGTGGTGGGGTTGTGCGCGGCTTTCTTTAAACTATTACTGATTTGATCTCACTACAATGTATGTGGTGGTTCAAATTGGATAACAAGATGCTGTTCAACTCTGATATTAGGACTTTTTGATATCCAATGTTTGCTGTATTCAACTATGTTCTTGAAAATTTTGGGTTTATCGATGCACCTTGAGATGTGTGCAATATTGTGCATGAAGTCAAAAACGACAGCCAATGTACCTTGGTGAGGTGGAAGAGAAAACAACAAAAAATGAGTCACATATAAATGTGGTTTCTAAACTTTTGTCTGAGGTTTGTCGTGGATGAACCCCTAGTGGTGTGAACCATTCAAATTAAACCTAATTGAGAGGTACTTTCCATGTGGTAACTGTTTGTTTCTGACAATTTTGTCAAAATGAAATTCAAGATTGTGTTTTTTCTTAGGTTTTTAGCATTCTTGGGAGTGAAAGGATTAAGCCCCGCATGAGGTCTGAAAAACCTGCATGCGTAGTCTCTTGTTGGTTTAGTTTTTCAACATGTTCACCTACCTGTTACTGCACTAGGTCTTTCGCCATCCGTCCCTACACTTGGATGGATCCCTTATCATCTTATTTTGTCTCCCTTCTCACAATCCAACAGGTGTCTGTCCTAGATTCAGAGAAGCGAGATACGGTCCTATAAACAGAAATATGATACTGATTGAATGCTGGTTAAATTATCTTACCTTATTCTTACATTACCTACTAAGTTAAGCTAACACTCCAATGGGATGCTTAGTGACCCCAAAATTGTGTTAAGGAAATTGCCCTAGCATACAGTTTTGCCGGTATCTATTTTAATTTTATACTCCTGGATGGAGAGAGGCAATTGTGGAGAAGTACACAATACTAAACCCAGACTCTCCACTACAGTAAACACGCCGCTTATTAAGAAACCTAACATTTGTAACAAGTCAGCTCTGAAATAGGTTGCTTATATATCGGGGTGTTTAGTGGGAAATCAGGCTGTTTAGGTTTCTTAATTAGTGGTTCTTATTTTATTCAGGGGTTTAAACTGTTTGCTACTATTCAGAATAGTAACTTTAAGCCCATTATTTAACAGTAAGTTGTATTGTAGTTTGATGAACTCAATAGATCAGACAAGTGTTGTAGTTTGTAGTAAAGTACATTTTACTCTATACCTGCTTTTTTGAATTAAGCTTAAAATTGGGACTGATCTTACAAATAAGAACCGATTTCAAAATTCAGGCTGAATGGGTTCTTAATAGAATAAGGCACGGTTGTTACCTTTATCCTGCGAGTCCAGCATGCTAATCACTAGATAGAGGGGTCTGGCAACAAGGGCTGGCTAGTAGCCATTCATACACCTGGATACTAGAGAGATGCTGTGAGTGCAATAAAAAGGTTTTTGTTCCCACAAACCTTAGGGGTTTAAAAAAACCATGGACCTTTTGGATAAGACGCTGGAGTCCAATGCCCCGTTACCAATCATTAATCATTAATTACATCGAGCGGTATTCAAATTGAGTGTCAAAAGTAATACGTGTTTGCATTGGTTCGAAAAACTAGTTCAACGCCACTTTTTTAACGCAATGGAGAATCCAAAACCTAAAACCAAGTAGTGACTTGGATGATATGCGTGTTCGCCTGGGTTTAGCTTGGCATCCGGTTACATGATGTATTTGCTTTCGCAAGTGGGTCTGATTAGGTTCCCTTGTTTTGTTTTTCTCTTCGCCCGATTGGGAATTTAAAGTTGGGCCGATGAGTAATTACTTTTGGGTTTATGGTGACTATTTAACTACTACAAACTTCTATAAGATTACAATTGAAAACCGCTCCAATCTCTTTATTTATATAATTGTAAATTTCGATTACAGTCTTACCTAAAGTGATGTTTTGCCTTACGGGTAAATTAGTTTTTGAATGACGTTGGGCATAGAGTTTTAAGCTTTGGGGCCTCAATGCATCAGAAGAACAACCTAAAAACATTAGAAAAGGAAAAGGAAATCCTCCAAAATAATTGAACTACTTGTTCATTAAAACCTTGCAGTACGGTTTACATACGATGTAAGTCTTCACAAGTCTAGTGGCCCTCAACTGCCGAACTCTTCTCCCGGTTTTCTGTAGCATGAAGCAACTAGGACCAACTAGGAGTATTGCTTCTAAGGATGCTACAGTCGAAGCCCTCGTAAGCAACCGCCTCGGAAATTCGAAAAAGTGGTCGCAACTAGAGTTGGTCGCGTTCATGAGAATGGGCTGTCATAAGCGACCATGTGCTGAAACAATAGAGGCTGGCCACTTACAAAAATGTACAGAAAGCTAATGTACAGTCACGCATACACAGAGATTGAAAACTTCTCTTTATTCAGATGATTACAAATAATACAATGTCAGTCATAAATGTGTAGCACACCAGTGTCGCCTACGAGAGCTTAAAAACAAAGGAAATGACCAGTTGGTAATCCCCAAAAGTGGTCGCAGTCACGCTTATGGATGCTGGGTGGAGCGGATCCGCTTTATGAGAGCATTTAATTACAGAGTTTGCAGTGACAATGTCAAACAGCGGTTTCAACAATGGTGGTCGTAACCTAGAGCTTGGTCGTTGTACAAGAAGTGTGTCGCACAGTGAGAGTTTCGAACGCCTGTACTACTTGACCTAGACCTCCTTTCTTTTTTTTTTTTTTTTATATACTTTTTACCCCTTTTTTGTATCCCACCCCCCCCCCCCATCGATGATGTCCACTAGCAGAGGTTCACAGAGAAGCGTTTGTATTGTAACAGAACATCGTTAATAAAACATTCCTAAATCACCCACTTGATGCTGTTGAAACCAAGGTCATCTACCATGCTCTTTTGCACGCCTTCAGTGACTTTGTGTCCTCTATCCGCAGTATAACCACTCTAAGCACAACCTTGGTGATGGCAACGTGTTGGCCAAGACGACAAGTCTAACGCAAAATAACAGAAAATTGTCAATATTGACCTTCATAACTACACAAGAGTGGAATCTTTTGTTCCCACTTCTTCCTTCCCTTCCTACCAACCATCAAGCCCTCCTCCTCCTCCGCTTCCCCCCCCTCCCTCCGCTCCCACATACATCTATGTAAGTATCCATTGGTAATTAATCTTCCACACCAGTGGCCAGATCCAGATCAAACCTGAGGGTTTTTTTGCTTCTTCCATTATCCATAAGCAAAACCATCTCCAGGATCACCAAAATGCACTTTTCCGGAGCCTGAAAATCTATATTTTTTTTTTCTGGGAGGAGGACCTTCCAAACACCCCCAAGATCGCACGCCTTTTAGTAATCAACATCAAGTAATATCCAATCGTACTTCAAAAAATTATCCTTCTTAGCTTACTTCATATTTTCGGAGAAAACCCTGGGATCCCCCCCTATCAAACACTGTCTGGATTCCAGGCCAGCCCCTGGCACACACCTAGGTTCCACGAGGTGTATGGAGGTGGGGCTAGTGGCCGGGGTTGCAAATGGAGACCTTGCTCCTATCAGGAGGTTTACTTAGGTGCTTGCAAAGGTATGCTGAGAAAAGCGAGGGTCCAATATGGTTCCGTCCAATTGGCATAGAGTTTAAACAAGTAGTGGAATCAATAACAAGCAACAATCCGTCTATATACCTCATAAACTGTCACTGAACATCTTTAAAGAACAACTTCACATTGCTTCAGTGAACACTAGAAATCGTTCCTCTGGCCGCCTACATAACAATATTATGCCAGCATGCCCGCTGAACCAATGTGAGTAGGGTTCAAGCCAACGGTGAGCTGTCTCCTGGCAAAATAAATAAAGGAAAACTGATTATCATGGTGCAATTCACATAGCAAGGTTCGTGCAACAAAGGAAAACTCTGATTTTTGAAAGTAACTTGGAAAAAACAGTTCTTGAGAAACTTTCACTTCACAGCTTTGCTTACCCATGTTGTTTCACTACGACAATGGAAAACGCAACAATATCGACCTTGTAGAAATGAAAAACTTTAGTTGCATTTTTGAGTCAATCAGTTTTTTTAGTGTACAGTAATGAAATGTTTCAACTTGGAATACAGTTTGAGACCTCTCCGACCCAGACGGCCACCCTGTGCTGGAAAAACTGGCCCTTGTAGAGAGGTGTGGCGCATTGCAGAGGAGGTCTCAATGAGAGTACAGTGTATGGATTGTGCGCACTTCTAGATGCGCGACGAAAAAATCCATATGGCTGTTTTGTAGAGAGGGTGGGCCCGTTATAGGAGCAGGTGGCTGTTTAGTAGAGGGTTCAACTGTAAAGTTGAAATCTCGCGAATTCCTGCTTCTGCAATATGTGATATGGTTTTCATTGTCTATAAGTGTCACTCGCATGTAGAATCGCACCTGTAAAGGTAGGTACGTTGTAATTTCTATTCGCAATCCTCGGCAATTAGATGCATCATCATGTGCTAACGTCTGGGTTTGGGATACATGTAGAACTACAAAGCCAGTCCCCTCTTTACCTTTTCAGTTCTGTCCCGAGTGAGAAACAAAGTAAAGCGAAGAGAAAAAAATGGCGCGATGAGCAAAATCCAACAGATTTTCTTTTTTTTTTCCGCGAAGCCAGTTTTTTCTTCCCCTCTTCACTTTATTTTGCTTAACTTCACTTGATGAATCTAAT
>MU827148.1:0-10588 GCA_029204205.1 Desmophyllum pertusum | reverse complement strand
TTATATAGACCACGAGTGTGTCTGTAACTGGAAAATAGACCACTCGTAAAACTCCGATAACGAAACTACATCCGGGGACCCGAGTGGCGTATTTTCCATATCCTCACATATATGAGGATATCGATGACGTCATAGTCCCGCTGTTGGCATGGCATTTGGGTTGTTGTGCGAAGATATGCTGTCACAGGACAGATCTCTCGGGGAGTTCCGAACAAATTGTTCCTAAGGCAGAACTGAGAGTTAGATTCGTGAAATTCACTGAAGCCGACATGAAATCGTTTCACTGAGGAGTAGAAAAATGTTAACCTACGAAGAATAAAACTTCATATGACTTAAAAAATTATTCAGGAGTTCCCTTGCATTGAAGCCGCAAGGAGAGAAATTCCGGAAAGTCCAGCCACCGCGCTGCAAGATTTTCGCGATAAAGTTTTTGTGCTTTTGTCATTTTGTCTATATAATAAAAAAGAACATTACACGGTGGCTTGAAGATATAAATTTTATTTTCGAGTGGTAAAAACCATATTTTACCACTTGCGAAATAAAATTCATATCTTCGCGCCCGCCGTGTAATATCCCTCTATGTGTATACCTTGAAGAATGCTGAGAGCCGTTTTCACATCAGATGGCAGGAGCCAAGTCATGCAATGAATCCTGTACAGGGAGGTTCCAAGGGTCAGCGACAAAGTAGCAAGCAGAAGGATGGGGCTAGCTGGACACTACTATCGGGCAGTATCGCTGACACTGTACCAGCTAAGCAAGCTAGGTCTGTGGGAACCGACACAGACGGGCAGGCGGCGAGAGAGGCCGGCCTAAGGACTCTTTCATCGACGTCCTCAAACGCGACTCCAGAGCGGCGTGGACAAACGAACTAACCGCGTGCATGGACAATTGTAATTGACTGGCGGGTCCCGACGAAACGCTCGTCTGCAGACGACTTAGTTAGTTAGTATACCTTTCTCAGAGGATCATAGCCTTTCTTGTCGGAATATGCTCGAGAAACCCAGAGGGTTTTTATTGAAAATGTATTGAATTTTATTCCACTAAAAGTTAATCAGCTTCTTTTTCTTCTTCTGCTGGCTTTTTTTGGTTTCATTTTTTTCATTTACGAACTTGAAATGTATATTTCAGAAAGTTGTTTTTTTTTTCGTTTTAACATTTAAATAAAAATAAGGGCAAGTGGTCGGAAACATTTGTAGGGCAACCGGGCCAACCGGGCCAATAGGCTAGCGACGACCCTGGTTTTTACACCAATAGAGGGGATAGAAATTGTTTTAGGGAGGAGCCGGGGGAGAATTAATTTAGCAAGGAGGGGAAAAATGAGTGAAAAAGTAGGGGAGATGGGATATGTCTGTTCCTGTCCTCCGCCCATAGAACACAAAAGTACTCGACCAACCTAAACCAACCGAAACTTTTTTGTAAGTGTTTCTGTTTGGGCCTGTTTTGAAAAATTTCAACCAAAATCAACCAATAGAACACGACCTTAGTATTTTGTATACATCAACGTCTTCCTTCATTACGCACAACAAATGCCCTCTGACAGGATTTCACCACGTGGACCAACTCCATCAGTCCTGGTCCTCGATTGTTCAGTCCATTCTTTCGCATCTGAGGATCTGCTTCGCATTGGACATCGTGTTTTGGGGCTGGGATGTTCTTCGTCTCAGAATTTTGTTTTTAGGAGATTGTTCCCAGAACGTTTATTCGCGGTTACTTTCCGGCATTTCGTGTACGATCATCGCCATGTGTTTTTTCCTCTCAATATTGTTGTAAGCCATTTTATATCTTTTAATATGGGGTTATATAGGTTGTGGACAGCACTTATTTTTATAGACTATAGACACTTTTCTTCTTGGCGCTTTTTCTTTCTGCTACAATGTGTGAAGATTAGGATCAGTAGCTTAGAATCAATGTCCTTAAAAACGCCAGAAAAGCAGAGGAAAATTAAGCATTTTGATGCTAGCGTCACCGCACTTAATGGTCTGCTCACCGACGTCCTAAGAAAGTCCTTTCCTGGTATTTTTCGTTTCGAGATATCAATGAGCGAGGCTCCGTGAGCAGGGTCGCTTTTCCTCCAATCCCACTTCGAAAATTTTTAGGCTCGTTTGCAGATCCGTTTTTGGAGACACCGCGATTCGCTTACACGGCTAAAACAGGGACTGTTATCGAGGGCAGCTTACTCCAAAAATTGTCAAGCAATTGTTTCATTATCAGACAACCGAACTCGGCCAGTTGATTTCCACTAAAGATGGTTACGCGACAAAAGAATCGCTTCTTTGCCAAAATTCGTAGCGGGATGCAGAGCCATTGAAGTAGGCTGCGTTCCAGGCCTCGCACCACGAGCTCGTGCAAAAATTGGGACTGCCTTGTTTTCTAACTTTCTAACTACTGGTATAACCTCAATTGACAATATTGCGCGTGGAGGCATTCAGAGTCAACCCCACTAAAGTACACATTTCCTAAAAGCCGAGGAATAATGGCTGTTCCGAAAACGCGGAGTGCGGAGTGAAAAAAATTGAGAATTCAACAAATAAAAGTAAATAATAAGAAATTTTAATAAATAAAAAATAAAATAAAACTTTCATCGATGGAGGTTGGGTGAGGGAGGGATAGATCACCATTCACTGCAAAGTCTAGTTGACGATCTTCCAGGTAATACGAGCGGTAGCCACAATTCTTACATGTAATTCTGTTTTAAAATCACGGTTTATTTAGCAGATCATCTGTCACGAGAAAATAAACAGTAATTTTTCACACTTTAAGCCAAAAAATTATGGCAATTCACGGCTCGCGAAAATATGCTTTGACAATGGGGCACTCAGGCATCGACACAACTGTTGCTGAAAAGGAACACTATATTCTTTATGGGTTGCTTTTTTTCAATTACAGGTGTATATACGGTAATGACATATTTTCCTATAGCTAATTTAGGGCATTCACTAGGACATGATTTGATAGGTTTAAATGGCTATTTAAATAACCTATGGTTTATTTCAGGCAGCCAGTACTCTACTATTATAATAATAAAAATTGTAAATTGTGATTTTTTTTGAGAGAGTACAAAATAAATGTTGTTGTTGTTTGGCTAACAAATAAGAAAAAATGTCCAATCAATTACACACCAAGTAGAATGATATGAATATGATATGAACTGTCTCAAACAAGAACACAACTTACATCATGATTGACTCAAACATGTTTAAAAACAAACAATCAATCAATCATCAATCAATCAATCATCAATGATCTCACGTAGGGTGGATTCATTTGCAGCATATGGGTATACTCGCTGTATTCCATATGTGTTAAGGAAGAGTTACTTTTGAACTGAGCCATACTACGAAAAATGAGAGAACAGGAAAAAATCTACCTTCATCATTATGCAGCTATTAAGAGGCTGTCCGCGTAAGACGGATAAGGCAAATTTCGGCCCTTCACCGATTTGCCTAATATTTTCAGTGAAAGTTAAAACCATTATATCCCATCAACAAATATCACATTTATTTGGATCAATTCCTTCTTTTTCATTTTTTGGCGAGGGCCATTTTCAACATAACCTCAAAATTATGCAAATTAGCTTTGAGGACTCTACAATTTAGCTATAAATGTCGGGCGCTACCAAAGCCCAATTTATTATCCAAACAAGCTGAATATTTTATATATTCAAGTTTCATCTTTCATCAACAGTTTTAAAGGTTAATAATTGTATTTTATAAAATTTTGACTGAGTTATGAATTTTCTAAGATACCTTCTCTTGAACCCCGGAATTTGCGAAACGTGACATACCTATGGTTGAAAATTATTTTCTCTTATGTGGGACCTGACCTAGAGTCAAATCTGTTATAACTCAAAAGTACTAACACCAATCTAATAAATTATAGAATAAAATTTGTGGGCACTTAAAGCTGCGCGCCGTACAGAGCTCTGGCGAATTTCCCAATTATTCGCCATTTTGATCGAAACGCAAAGATAAGGCGTTCCGAACGATAGACCAATTTCTCAGCTGAAAACGCTTGGAGATACAATAATAACCGCTAAACGGCAGACCTATGCCTTGCAAATAAATATTATTCGTCCGTTTTTGCTGTTGTTTCGGGAAAAATCTGGGTATTTTCAAAAGTAAACAGATAAATATTTCCTTGATATATGCAAATTAGCTGCATATTAAATTTCGTGTTGCGATGGGATTTCTTTATCTATTAGCTTCTATTCCACACAACATTTTCCGTAAGAACTTTTACAAGTGTTCAAATTCTTATACGAATGACATCAGTTGTTCAGTCAGGTATTTTTTCTGTCGCTGCCACGGGGGAAAAAAATTGTATCAGCCATTATGTGAAAGTTTTTTGAAACTCGTTTGTGAGCTATTTTCATTTTCCACGATGCGGCAACACAGTGTTTGTTTTACAATTTTCACTCTTTTAAATTAAATTAAATGAGAAATAGCTAGAATGTGCGTCAGATTGTATATTTTGTCAGAACCCTCTCAGTCTATCCCGAGAACGTCCGTATATATTGCGCAAAATGTCTGATATTCCCTACAGTTGTTCTCTGCACGAAATATTACAGACTCCGTGTGGCTCTAGTAGGGACGAGGAGGATCCTGTTTCGCTCTCTGAGTGCAACTCGGATATTTCGGCGCATTTGGCGAGCTGGCCATTTATCGAAATTCGGTGATGTTACCGAAGCCGACTAATCTTGGCCCAGCTTGCGAGCATTACCATCTGCCCGAGGCACAGACATTTACTTGGAAGATTCTGGCGATCGAGCCCCGAAGTCCTGCCAATACCCTGGCCATATACTGGGAAGAGTACAAGTGTGGTAGGAAGACATATCATAAACTTCCAAATGGCCGACGAAATAAGGATTTTTGTTTTTTGTGTTCCCAAATTAGTATGGGATTTTCCCAGGCTATAACGCATTGACACGATAATACAGTTTTCTATTCTATTCTATTCTATTCTATTCTATTCTATTCTATTCTATTCTATTCTATTCTATTAGCGAAAATGCTGCTGTTGTTCACGTAAGTACCATTATCCTTGTGGTTCCAGCGATTTTTTTCGCCAGTGTCAATGTATTGTTTCATATAAGTTTTATTTTCTAATTCAAACATTTCCAACCATTTCCTTCTCACAATTCTGACACGCTATCCAGTTTCTTTACATGTATATAAAAAAAAAATTAATATCAGTCATCGATAATTTTATGTCATACCAGTCGCCACTGAAAAGTTTGTTTTCGCTATAACTGTTTTTTTACGATAATTAGTTTTATAACACGACTAAGGACAGTAGAGAGGAGCAATAACTAAATTCAGCCAATCAGAATGCTTTATTGCCGGTCTGATATTTTCTAAGTATCGGACCGGGTAAAGTTTCGTGCATTGTTATGGTTTAATTTCCACAGCTATTTTGTAAGCACAAATGTGTAATATATATTTTATTAACCAAGCTTGCTCAGGGGCGTACTGGGAGAATATCGGCCGTCGGTATGGACCCTCGCTGCGCTCGATCGTTAATACTGTCAAGGCCTAGGACCGATCGATAGTCCTCCCAGTATAGATTGCAAACAGTCTCACTTCTTCTCTCGAGATATAGATTCGTGACGCGAGAATCGAGAGGCGAGCGCCGACAATGCACGCACGAGCCTCGCGAACCCGCAGGCGTATAATTAAAATTTAAAACACTCTTCCATTTGTATCTCGAATCGAAAACGCTTTTTTTTTTTTTGCAAAATAAAGATGTCTGATGACTAAAAATGTAAACGAAATTCATATTGTTGGACAAAATTGTTTCAGGTATATGCTGATCGTTGTTGAATCGGAATATGAGAAAAAAGTTAGTTATAGTATATAGTTATCATGCCTTCATTGGTCAGTTTATTAACAATGCCCGAAAGTTCCGCTTGAAAATTAATGTTTTGGTGAAGAAAGCCGTATATTCTGCACTAGCAGCTGTGTATACCTACGTGCTGTGGGTGAATAACAATTGGAATGACAATGGTATGACCTTTCTTTTGTCGATCTATAAATGTCCTATTTTGTGGTGAACATTTGAAGTATATATTACGGCCTAGCAGTTGTAATGTGGGTGAATAATAATGGTTAATCCTTTCATTTCCCTGTCATATCATGTAATTTTTTTGGTGCACATATAAAGCTGTATACAGCGTAGCAATGGTATATCCATTTCATTTCTCTAGATCTCGGTTAATAAATGCCCCTCCTTTTGTGTGAACATATATACAACCTTGATGTGGGTGAATAACATGATGTATCATTTCATTTCTCAATCATGAAATAAAGTAGGCTACTTCTTGTTTATTCTGCGGGGCCGCGCATAGAAAAATCGCGATATCTCTTTGGAAACTAATACTTCGAAGTGCGTATTTTCAGATTCAGGGAAGAAAAATAAATAAAAATACGATTATCGCCATTGTAAATATTGCATAGACGGCAGAGTCATACCAGTTGAAAGAAACTACCAGTTTAAATTCGCAGTATACATTTTAAGTTTAGGTGATATTATTGAGATCTTCTGTTTTTCTTTTTCATGCCGCCAAGTATCTGATATTCACTAAAAACATACAATCATTGAAACGTCCATCCCTAAGGGACGCATCTAGACTGGTGCGAGTAAATCTACACATCGATCCGACTGTAAGGGATAGGCTTCACTATTAAAACTCTAATTGAGAAAAGTTTAAGTATAGGTTTTTACCACAAAAACTACTCGAGTGTATCTGAAACACCTTTATCGATACTTATGACTATAGAAGAAGTTATTACCACAGAAGCATCTATACCAGCGGCTTTGACGAAAAAAGTGCGTAGCTTTGCCTTTCATATATGCAATATAGTAATTGCCAATGATGAGGAGTTTCTAATATTCAGTCGCGGGCTTTCAGATCGTACTCCGATATACGCTGCTCATGAATTAGAGGGCGTTATAACTACTTTGCCCCGGAGTTTGTGATTTGAGAAACGATCGAGAAGACACGCGCAGGACACTAAATCTAACTTAAACTGGCCGCCACGCATTAACAGCTTGGATGTTTTTTACTTACAAATCGTCCAAAAAATATACAAACAAAAAATAATTAATCCCGTTAAACGCGAAAGCAAGAAACAGACAGAGAAAAGGACAGAAAAGGATCTGCAGCGAAAGGACACCGCCCTACTAGGATAGTGGGGAGACCCTTTCTCAGGAACACGAAATCATCATATTGATAATGTAACTGTTAAGAATCTGTACTTCTACTCGTCTTTGCTCAGGTTGTCGATCAACTTGCCGCGTTTAGCTATGTAGAAGGCGCGCGGTTATGTATCTACAGTGGCTTTCATCGAAATGAGACATTCGAGGCTCTTTCAGGCTGTTATACATTTTGTGTAATTATCTTATTCATTTCTCCGCTTTTTTTGAAAATTTCCAATTGAATTTGTTATTTTTTCCTCACTTAGAATCGAGTTCATTTGCATACGCCACTTGTGTCAGTAAAAAGACTCGTTCACGTCACCTTTCATATTTGCGGATTGCTCGCGAAATTAATTGCGGTGTTCGATATGATATTTGGGCGAAAGTTCTGCTTGTAAAAGGAACCGAAAATTTAGCTAGTAATTTTAAATTATGTGAGCGAAAAATATTTCATTACTTCGTGAGCTGTCGATCACTCTTCGTTGCAATGGTTATCACAAATAAATCTATTAAAATCGAGCGGTTAATTCGAGGCGACACGCAGCCTAGTTTAGATTGACTGCTGTATAGGAAGATGCTCTTAAAAACGTTTGCCCTTGTTTCCATAGAGTGTGAAACGCTTGGAGAACGCGTAAGGCCGCCTGTGGAAGAACATGAGTCGACAAAGCAATTGCAACTTCACGAATTTTATCAATAACCATACAGTGCAGACACAAGGATTAAGCACACTTTGTATTGCTTTTATGAGATAAATGTTCCAAAACATGTATTTTGGTTGTCCATAGAGCCAATTTCACCAAATCACAGCGCGCGCAGTACCATGTTTGTTTCTAAATATATGTACCACAGATTAAAGCCCCACCAACAAATCGTATTTACACATGTGACGTTCGGATGTATAGTTTAAAAGTTTTTTTTTATCTTACGTTTCTTTTTTAGTGTCTACTTCATATCTTTAAATACAATTGAAACACTATATAAAATTTGAAAACATGTTGGTGTTACAAACGCGGGCGCACAATCACAAATAAAAATATGGCGGGGAAAAATTTGCGTTCCAATATATTGTTTTACTTTAAAATATAAGAACGTGAGGCTGAGTGTGAGGCTAAGAAAGGAGCATGCATATGAAACTTACCAAGGGTGAAATTTGGGACTGATGTGTTGAGTTACTGTAGGTAGACTGAAGCCACGGTTTTCAATCAGAGGTGTCGTGAAAACCAAAAACTAAGTCATCATAATGACCAAATCAATGCTGATTGAATTCTACTAGTATGTTATTTACATATTCGTGATTTCCGTGTTTGATTCCCACCCCTAATAGTAATGTGAAGGGGTGTTTTATTTGATTTACCCTTCTTAAATCGACCGGAAGGGGAGGGTAAGGTCACGTACAGTCGTTTATCACCAACTTTCCGCATTTAACAAACATTTAATAGCTCTTTATAAGCCACTAATGAAAGGACTGTTTACTTCCGTAGTTCCCGAAATGAAGTTTTTGGGTGTGAGACGTGATAGGAAGTCATCGTTTGTTCCATAGCAATCCATGTGATAAAATTTCCTTGTGGTATCTGTTTTGGTCAATGATTTGGAAAAACCAATCTTACATGTATAGAATATATTGTTGGGGTGGTTCCAGGTCGAGAGATTGCTGGCTGTTGCTATGAAAACCAAACAATTAGTATGTAGAGCTATACAAAATGTTCTATCCAATGTACTGACCCAGGAAGATTATTGGGCTAAAACAGACAGCTTCGACAGCAGCCTTGTAAATTCTGACGCTTCACACAATAGTGATCCATAAAAGGAAGTGTATACATTCGACATTATAATATACTCACCACAGGATATTGCAATTTTGGACCCTACTCAAGGCATATGAGGCAATGTACCATGACTACCTTATTTGGGAAGCCCGCTAATCTACGATAAAGAACCATTTTCCTCTGTTTTTTCCCTTCGTTCTTTCCCAGTAAATTTTTAATTACAAAAGTATATTACGCCTCGTTGGCTATGAGTTAATGTACGACTCGATTTCGTGGAAAATAATTGTTTAATAAATAGCAACCACTGTTCTCTGTGATGCTTCGTGTGACCCGGTGTGACGTGACATTTAAGATGACTCTGTCTACTTCAGTTTTGTTATTCTTATATTCTTAATTGTTTGTTATTATTATTTTTTTGGGAATAGATAAGAGAGAATGTTCGTAATTCCGTCTTTGAGAAATCGAGGAAATGAATCGCTTTGTTTTAGAGTGCACTGTTGAGAAATACGTTTGCCAAGTCAAACTCGGCGATGTAACAAAGTAAAATAATAATAATAAATAATGACCGGAAGAAAGCGCAGGAGGAAAAGGCAAAAAAAATGTGAATTACCGATGGTTACTGGAACGATAATGCCAATCGTCCAGGAACTTCTGAGAAATCAGAATCGATCACTCAGAACATAAGTCTAAGTTAGACCTGGTTTATCATTGCAGTGGCAAAATTGGAGGCTATTGTAATATTTTCAACATGGACTTCTGACTCATCAGCCCAATTCGTTTCCAGTTAGGTATGAGAACAATGGTAAAGCCGCGTCACGGAGACGAGACAGGTCATAGGTAGGTCAGTAGGTAGCTTGCTTGTAAATGTTTTAGGAGTCTTTATTAATGACAATTAAAATTCATAGTCCTAGAGGCTTTAGTACTGGCGTATTAAATCATCATCGCACCATGGCAACTTCATGACCAACAGATGTTCTTGGGTCCCACGTATTTCGCCACAAATCTTCTTAACTGAAATTGTCAAGCTTGGAGTGTTTATTATTTCTGGAATTTTACG
The DNA here is from genome assembly GCA_029204205.1 of Desmophyllum pertusum. Classification (NCBI taxonomy): domain Eukaryota; kingdom Metazoa; phylum Cnidaria; class Anthozoa; order Scleractinia; family Caryophylliidae; genus Desmophyllum; species Desmophyllum pertusum. The sequence continues at coordinate 571 of MU827148.1, read as the reverse complement.
ATTTATAATCATTGGCCGAGTGGAGCTATTCGATTAGTTCCGTGAAAAGTATTTGTACTCGTCCTTTCTGGAGCCTGCGAACGCAGACGGATTTTCCAGTTGTCTCCACGCTGATAACCGTAACATACTGCCCATTTATGCCTATAGTGGCAAATAGGGCAGCAACGATGTTTCTGCTCCACCCTACCTGTCTTTAGCTAGCTTCTCAATGGAACTCCAACTGTAATTTAGCTCCGTTAGTTCTTTCTCTACTGTTCTGCGCCAAACATTCAGGTGTCCATCGCTAGTGCAGTTCTGGGTTGGTTGCCACGGTAACAACAGGCCCCCCCCCCCCGAAAAATAGTAAGCCTGCGGGGAGAGGGCAATTGAAACGAGCGCGAAGCACAATGAAGAGGGTATTTCGCAACCCTGAACATGACATAGGAACTTCTTATCCAATCCCTGACGATCATTGCAATCTTATTTCACGCTTTGCGCTCGTTTTTAACATCTTCCTTCTCCTTTCTAGCAGGCTTTCCTGCTAGAAAAGTACCCAGCGCTACTTATTGACTTCGCACTGAAGTTGCATGCA
>MU827147.1:0-10625 GCA_029204205.1 Desmophyllum pertusum | reverse complement strand
GTGCAACTAACCCCAAAAAAGATTTTATTTTCGTTTAAATAATGTACTTGCTTATTTGCAAAAAATTAACTGCCGAAAATTTTTTGTTGATTTGTGTTGAATTCCTCACGAGTTTTCTGTGCCCCGGCCAAAGTCACCAAAAAACGCCGCCCATGTTTTTGTTCACGGTCCGCGTTTTGACTGGGAATGAGTTTAGCGGTCGTTAGTGACGTCAAAGCTCAGGAGCCTTGGATCCTTCGCGTACCACTTCATTCTCCCTTCAGGAAAGATGCGATACACATTCGAAAAAGTTGTGTAGAAACGCCCTTCCAGGTGGCGTTATTGGCCGTGGGCAGTAACACCCCAGATTTAGAGTTATCGGTATACTATACGCATTCTAGAGAATCGTCGAGAAAATCACGGAAAAAAGACGGTGGTTGCAAAACTCTTGATAAGCGGAACGAAGTAAAGTGGGACTGTGCATGCGCCATGGCCCTCAAGAAAACAACTCCGTCTAGAATTTCGTGTCCGTGCACCTTCTAAGCAGGATCTCTGCACTTCCTCAAGGCTATTGAACCCGAGGGGGGGGGGGGTTCGAAGCCAAACCCAACTAGCAATCGACGCAAATGTTATCCGAGAACCTATCGCTACACATCGCTTACGTCATAATAGCCAGAAATTGTTTAAGGCCCATATGATAATCTCAGCTAGTCGCGAGCGTAGATTAAGGAATGACCGTTTAGCCATTTACATTCCGTACTCTAGTATCGCGCCATCTCGTAATGGCGTCTCCGTTAACATTTCAACCATCGTGCGAAGCACAATTCAGGAATTATTTTCAGAATATTGATGAAAAGTCAAAAGACGAACGAAAACGATTTCTTTCGAAGGATTAAAATAGGAAAAAAATGACAAAAGATTTTGAACTTCCAGAATAATCAAGTTTCTAAATTATTTCTCGACCGCATCGGGAAATAAAGGCAGGATGCGATAAACCGTCTATACATCCATCGTAAATATCAATGCGGAACCTGACAGAGGGAACTCGGGAGGTCCACTGATTCGCTTATCGCGTTTAAAAGTGCTTATTTATGTGGAAAACACGCGTTTATTTTACTTTCAAAATTTAACATTTAGTATCATCTATGGTGGTTAATTTGGAGTAAGCCAACGATTACAAACGTTTTTTTTTGAGGAGTGTCAACACACAGTAGTTGATTGTGGTCTTGCTTCTTTCACTAAGTCAGGCTTTGTTTTTTCTGGCCTTCAATTTTTCAGCGTCCAAGGCGAGCTAAGCCCGCGCGCTGAGCATAGCCGATTGTTCATAATCGATCGAAAAAAAAAAGAAAAGCCCCGCTTGAGTCGAGGAGAAAAACTGCGGACAAGTTACTTTGGCTTTTTGTAAAAATCAAAACCCTGCTAAATGGTGAAAAGAGCTGCATTTAACAGAATAACCATTGCTTTCTTAAGGCCAAAATACTGCATACTCGCTAAATAATAGCAAAAATTTACCATAAACATTGATTAACATCTCGGCCTCGCGCCATAATAGAATGCCATGGGAAGTACTATAGGTGAACAATAACAAATTGCTCTACCATTTATCATTGACTTAGACTTCTTCAGTGCTATTCGAACCGGTCCTGCTTTGTGCCTTTTCTTTGATCGACTCGCTTTCAGTTTCGCTAATTGAAACCGCAGTTTCGCATTTAGTAATGTCACTTCATTCCAGGCGGACGCGGGGCCAGTTCATCCAAGTAAGATATACTCTTCACTTCATTGAGCTGGCTTGAAGTATCGACATACAACTCGATTTCGCTGAGTCTATCTTGAATTAATAAACATCTGGAGTTTAGACAACACGATGTATTACTAAGTGATGAGAAAAGGACTGAACCCAAGCAATCCACTCTTTCTTTGGCCGTCAAGGCTCTAGCTCTGAATTACTGTCCGCTAGCTTTTTGTCTTCTTCTTCCTTCGCTCACTTCATTTTCTGTATTTCTTACAGCCATTTCTACCTCGTCCAACATAAATACGGTTCGATCGCGTTCATCTTGTCTACCTGTGCTGCGATCATTCGTGCGGGAAGACTAGAAACCTTTGGCTCGCTACCCGTGGCAACGCTCTTCCCACTTCACGTGATTCTCAACATTTTTTGTGTCTTAGTCTTTGCGAATTTTGTAACTAGACATCCGAAATTTGGAGTCACCTTTAGATGACATATCTAGGCGTAGAGTTATCAAATTCTGTGGCTTTCGAAAATAAAACGGCTCGGGAAATCAACTGAATAAAGAATAATCTCTACGGCCCTACGAATGATTACTCCAGAAATCAAATGCTTGTTAAAAATGATAAATCACACCAAAACAAATTTGAAGTTTAAAAAATGAAAAATTACATGTGTAATATTCCCCCCCCCCCCGGGGTGTGTTAAATAAATTTCGCCGCCCTAAATCCCCCCCAAACCCAAAACCAATACACAGAAAGGACAAACGGAACGGTCACAACAGATCCTGCTTTAACGTCACACTGCTTCCCGACCCAGGAACTCGACCAATTTGCGCTGGGGTGTGAAACCATGGAAAGACCCTGACCTTTGAAACAACTGTAGAAATAGACTAGAAGGAAACGGTCGGGGATTATTTCTCAAATCACGATACATTTTTTCGCAGACCGTGATCGGGGCAATAGATAGATTTTGTAAAGAGAGGAGAAAAAAATTTGGCGGGGTTAGTTGCACTTTAAAGCCCTTCAGTACACTACATCCTAAGAGCAAACACAAAAACAGTGGACACACAGCTAGTGTTTCATCACCAGGAGTCAAAAGTTTACCAACCACACTTTAGGTGACTCAAGGTTTGGACTCTGGGAATGACAAGAGAGTAACGGGAACACTGGTCCTTGATCTTTAGAATGATTTTTGGGAAGCTCCAGAAACATAATCCTAGATCATAAGAAAGTTGAACAAATATGGTTTTGAATTCTGCTAGAATCAGCACTCCAGCACAAATGACAGGAATCCGCAAAAGTTTTCGGAAGTGAGGATGACAAACGATAGCGAGGATGGAGAATTGGATTTTTACAATCGGACTTTTTTTTTTGAAAATAATGTCAGGATGTCAGTTTTTCCAATCAAGTTTCTAAATTTGAGCTCGGAAATCTTTTGAAATTTTTGAAAAAACGCACACTGTTTGCAGTATGCGAAAGTTTCTTGAAAGAAATATGCGTTTCTCATTTAGTATAGAGTTTTATTAAGTTGTTATCTTCATAGATTTATGGGACATATTTACATGTATTTATAAAACAGTTATTTGAGCACATACGACAATCACAAACAACACCGCGCGGGACAGTGTCCCCTTTAAGACCTGGGGGCACTGGCCAAAAACAGGAAACGCACGCAGAGAAAACGTGAGTCTATAAGTTGAGACTTCGTTTAGCCATGACACTTGCGGTTGCACTCGCAAAAATTGCGTTGACTTTGCGCGATGACTTGCGCTTCACTTTGGTCGCTAGATCAAAATTCGAAGAGCAAGTTAGATCGCCAAATTTTTTTTCACTGTCTTTGGCCAGTCCCAATACGGCCAAGTCGCGTCATGTGGCGTGCACTTGGCGGCCAAAACCTTGCGCACATACGTTTAGCCGGCCAACGCGGGTGCAAGTCTGTACGGAAAGAAGTACTGATTATTATGAAATCTATTGCATGCTGATGTGTTGGCGAAGATATATATATACATAGTTAATTATCTGCCATTTTCAAATCTTGGCGCAAACTGTTTATGGGAGTTGACATGGCAAATAATCCATTTTTCGGATTTTTCGTTTCTTTGGGCGCGAGAATCCGTAAGATCTGGGATTAAAAAAACGTTTGTTTTTCCCGCGAACGCCGGCAAAAATCTTTCTTTTGTCGTCTGCCGTTAGACGCTTGTACGTAAAAATTTTCGAGTTTTTCGCGAGCGTGTGAATTATTTTCGATTTTTCTGACGGATTTATTTAACGATTGGAGCAAACGTAAAGAGAGTTATTGCAAACTGGAAGCTGACGTTTTCCGTTTGCTGTGGAACGTTTGGGACTGTCATATTGTAATGCTGATTTTTGTAATAAACAAACATAATTACGGCTTCGTGTACTCCCATAATGAGCACAATTGTACGAAATCATTACGTGAATGGATGTTTACGTTTTTGGACCGAAAGAGACATAAAACAATACAGTGTCAATTTGTAGGGAAGTCTCCGCGCGCACGAACCAGTGTTGACATGATAGCCATAATAAATCATAAATCGTTTCCATGCAAGAAAGGACTGCACGAAACTGAGTTTACTACACCAGATGCGTTTTGCTCAGTTCTATAAATTGTACTCGTGATAGCCATAAATTATAAATCGTTATTTAAACAAAACCCACATTTCATGCTAAAAATTGACGCTGGCAGATAAGTCGGAAACACACTGAACTAAGTGGAAAGGAGGAATTGCATGATTTAGTGACGTGTTTAGCCCTTTTCGCGGTTAACCTGAAAACCTTTTCATGGTTAACCTGAAATATTTGCATAAAACAATACAGTTAAACATAGAAGCGAGGCAATTTCGAGCACAAGCTGTAAAACATCGTGATTTTCTTGAGCTCTTTGAACTATGTTAGTTTAAAAATAGTTTTAGAACGGAGAAGAACTAAATATACAACTCTTTTAGTTAAAGTTTGCCGTAGAGATTGTAACCCGATCTCCCTGTTGCTTATGCGAATCTACTCTTTATTAATAGAAAAGTCGTTTTACAATTGTTTTCTAAAAACAACGTAAACTAAAATAATTGTAGTTCTTCTACATTTTAAAACTGTTTTTATACTAAAAGAGTTGAAGGAACTCAAGACAAACACGATGTTTTGCAGCTTGTGCCCGAAATTGCCTCGCTTCTATGTTCAACTGTATTGTTATGCAAATATCACAAGTTAACCGTGAAAAGGGCTATTCATTGATGCTCCTGGCAGCACATTGAGGAGGATTTCACTTCCGATTTATTGCACGATAGCTTTCAAAGTCGAATTTTCCGTGAGTGGAATTTAATTGTGGATTAATGCCATTAAAAGAGCGAAGCCTGAATCCTGATTACGCACAAAGTTTATTTCAAATGAATCCACCCAATTCAGTTCGACGTGCAAGTCAAGGCGTTTGATTGTGGATCTAGCGACTATGATTCAAATGTTGAACTTTTCATAAGCCGAACCTTAAAGGATCTACGTCACGGATGGCGCGTCTTGAAAAAAATGGCCAATGTCAAGTTCGCCGTTCGTAATCCGTCTTAATCTTCTCCATCCTTGTTCCTGTTTGGTTTATTATCACCTCTATGATGTTTTTCTATCTTAGTAAACTATTATTTTGAGGCTTTCTTCAATTTGAAGGTGATTTTGCACTTGGCATAGCTCCTTTAACGTATTGACATTATAAAAAGGTATTACAGGATTAACCCACCTCAATAATTTAACCTGAAAGGGGCGCTGAAAGCCCGTCAGCAATATTATCTGCACTGACAAGCGAGAAACCAAGGACCTAAGTCCTTAATTAATTCATCAACGAACTCATTAAATTAAAAGTACAGTAAAATTGGTACAGTAGGTCATAGTTAATAGAGGGAAATGGTTATGAAGCCCGGCAAACTTCAAAGGAGCAAACAAAGAGGCCAAGATTTATGTTGGAAGGTCTATGACCGTGCACATCTTTTGTTTTGCGCTCATACACTATACATGAATTACGTAATCGCAACGTTTCTATTGGTTAGTTGCTTGAACACACGTAACCACCTATTGTATTTTGTCAGGTTTTGTGCACGGTCAACCCCCAAAATAGCGAACAAAAACATATAACAAAGAACTTTGCCAGGCTTCATAACCATTTCCCTCTATTAACTATGAGTAGGTATATTTGTATCATGGCCCAAATAATAACGCATGCAGGTTTTGGTAAAAATGATTCAAATGTAATGAATGGATTTCACATTCCTCTAAATATTATTCTAAAAGCGATGTCGTACATAACTGGAAGTTTATATGTTGTATGAAATATTTTCAGGAATATCGATTTATTTTCGAGAAAATCGATAATAACCGAATTCTGTCAAAATGCCGCTTTTGGAGCTCAAAATTTAAGGCGAATCTCGAAGCTTCGCGTAGCAAAATGAAACATTCTAGGACAATAAAAACTACCAACTCTTAAAGAACGATATCGAAATATATATTGAGAGCAATTTGAGCAATTCTTGTCTTTTTATTTACAAAATATAATTAAATTTGTCCGACCTACTTTTAACTCGATTAAAAATAGATCAAAACTAGCCTATTATTTAAGTATGTGCTACACAAAATAATTTTTCGAAAATCTGTCATTTGGAAGGCGAAGGGTGCTTCTTTTCGATCCCCAAAGGAATTTTTGGGGAAATGATTCAGTGCGATGTAATAAAATTTTAAAGTTGGATAAAATGCGCTGATTCAACGGATACTGAAAAGTCTCCTTAATTAGTTCAATGTGCACATACACGCAAACCTTTAATTGTTTCGCAGTCTACGTTCAACCTACAACTAATTTAACATAAAACCTCTAACCTTTATGTTGCTGTATCAAAGAAGAGGGCTGTAGTCCTGTAGTTGTTGCTTCCTTCGCGATAATTGCAGCTCACTGAAAGATGACCAGCGCGCCATGTTTGTTTAGTTAAGCATAATTCGGACGTGTTTGATGAGAAGATTCTCTGTTTCCATTTTCGTTCAAAAGAGCAGGCTTCAAGTACTCTCCACAAAAAAGCCTTTGTTTAACCATTAGTTTTGAACTGAACAGCGAACCAAATGCGTTAATTCCAAAACATTGTCTCTTGTCTTGTAGCTTCTTGTGGAATTTACCGCTAATTACGGTCAGAACGGGTTTCAACTGAAATCGACAACTACATGTAACTCAAGAAAGGAACCGGAAGTTCATTTTTACGAGGGATGGCTGAAGAGGGTGGGGTATACAATATAAAGCCTTATTTCATTTATAGTTTCTTTGTTTTATTTTTAATCTATTAGGTGAACATTATCGCACAAGCGCATATTTTCTGACATTTGGAATTAAAACTGAAAATCCGCAGTACTGTAGAAGGGGGAAATGAGAATAATAAATTCAATACTGAATTGCAGTGAAAACTGCAAGCGAGAAATGCCTCTGCTTTATCTGAAAGTATCTCAACTAAGCCATATGATCACTTTGAAAAAGCTTTCCCGACGCAGGAATAATGCCTGATTGTTGGATCGTTATCAATCTGACTAATCAACTTTCCGTTGTTCTCTCCAAACCCTGAAAAAACCCTCAAATAATCCCAGGCCAAAATGGGGTGTATTTGCAAGTTTTGATATTATCTTATTATCTTGCCTTGTAAGCCAGCCATAACTTTCAATAAAGTTGTAATATCATTGTTATATTTTCCAAATAATCTAGCTTAGTCCGGTTGCGCATAGTCAAAGACCAAGACCCCTTTATATACATTGAGCTACTGTATTTATGGTCTAGTAGGAATAGCAGGTTTCATATGACATGGAGGTTTTCAAAAAACGAGGCAAGGGTCACAATTCTCTTACGGGTCATGGTACAGCAATGGGACTTGACACAGGCAAAGTTCTGTCATATGCAACCAGGTGCAAGTCCTGCAGGGTTTGCGACTCTAGTAAAAAGTCAGGAAAGGCAGCTAAAAATCATGACTGCAGAAAAATCATGCAGGTTCGTCAAAAGCAATGGAAAGGGATGTGGCTTGTGAACTTTGGAGCAGTGTCCTGAAGCAGGAGTTAAATTTTCTATTTTGTCGGAGATGAGGACAGCACCACCCTTAAAGATATACATGCTAAAGTGCCATATGATGTCCAAAAGTGGTCTGACACCGTTCATGCTAAAAGATCTTTAACAAGTCGTTATACAATCTCAAAGATCGCATCCAAGCATCAAAACTTTATCCAAACTGTTCTATATTGAGCCAAAAGTGATCAGCTATTTTGCAAATGTTTCAGTTATGCTGTATCACAAAACAGAGGAAATCCAGAATCTTTAAAAGAAAGTCTAAGCTGTATTGTGCCTCATGCATTCGGCGACCACAGTTTGTGTGACATGTCCTGGTGTGGTCATAAAAAAAGTCCATTAACTTACAAGCACAGTGACCTTCCAAATGGCAAGGATTTACATGGCGAGCCCCTAAGAAATACCTTAACAAGCCTCTTTCTGAATATGCTACTGATATTGTTGTTAATAAGCTTTCCCCCTGTGCTACCTCTCAACGAAATGAAAGCTTAAATAGTACCATTGCAACAAAAAACCCCAAAACCCGGTACTATGGTGGGAGTGAAAGCAGTGACTTCAGAGTGGCATGTGGAGTAGCTCAAAGAAATGTTGGCTACAGCTATGTGGGGAGAGCTTTGGAGGCACTCAATATCGAGCCTGGTTATTCTGTGAGTCCCATGGAGATGCGATGGACACAAAATTGTTGAATGATAGAAACAGAAAATCAACAAAAATTTCAAGTACAGGCGGAATCAGTTACGAGGTCAGAAAACTTCACAAACAATTAGAAAGGAAGCAAAATATTGAAAAAACATATGAAACTTCAGTTGGTTTGAATTTAGACACCAGTGTAAACCAGCCTTCGCCAACAGCATACCCTGACATTGAACTTTTCTTGGAAAATATTTCACAAACCGAGTTACAAGAATATGAGAAATGGTACCGCCTTATTCTGCAAAACCCAATCCAGACACACTTCCTTTGACCCTACTAAATTGTACACTTTTGTTATTTTGACACGGAAACTACCTGCACTGGAAAAACAAGCCGAACTATGGCAGTTATCTGCCATGGACGAAAGTAGTCAACAAATTTTCTCAAAGTACATTCTACCGACAGGAAGTGTTAGCCCTGGAGCCACACGAATCAACAAGCTTTCTGTTAAAAATATCAATGGCAATAGAAAATTATTCAAGAAAACCAACCAGTTGAAACGTTGTCCCTTGGTGAAGCGCTTCAGGAGTTTCTAGCCTTCCTTGTGTATTCACATCAGAGAGAATCTTGTACAGTTGTAATCGGGCACAATTCTTCCACATTTGACACTCCAATACTTCTCCGGAAAAGCGACGCAAACTTCCACAACAGACTAAAAGGTATAAACATTCATTTTGCTGACAGTCAAATCCTTGTTAAAACTCTGTTAAAAGAAAAACATCCAGCTCTTCAACTTCCATCAGGACATTCTTGCAAGTCAAACCAATCCTCTCTGTACTCGCACCTTTTCAACAAAGACTTTGAAGCCCACGACGCCCTGGAAGATGTAGTAGCTCTGCACAAAATTATTTTCCAATCTGCACTTCAATTAATCAAAGAAAAGATCGTAAATTGTTCTGGAGCGGTTGACAACTTGTCATACCTTGATCGGCGCCCACGAACTCCTTCAGACATTTAGCGGCAAGCTTTTCAACCCACCGAAAGCAATGGCATAATAACACAATCGATGGCACTAAACATTGCTGGAAGTGGACTGTCATATTCAGATCTGAGAGACTTGTACGTGAAGTCTGGCACAAAGGGATTGCTGGCTATCCTGAGTATGCCTTCCACTCAGTGTGCATCAAAGCGACCGCGTGTAACTCGAACGAAGCGAATTCTTGCTGCCATCGCAAATCACTTTCAGGAAACAACACCTCACGAAGAATAGCCATTTCAGTTGTACATATTCGTAAGTTGTGGCTGTATTTTTAGCATAAATGTTAATTTAACCAGGATTCCACACATTGAAAGCGTTCTTGGTAAGGCTCTGTAGTCTCGAAATTCTGAAATCACCTGTTGTTTTCCAACGAAAAACCTGCGTAAACTGACCCATCTCGCCAAGGTAATCATAGCATAGTGAGCAAAATTATCCAGAACATGACAGGAAACCAGAGGCTATGAACAGTCTACCGAATCAGGCTATGTTCAATTCGACTTCAGAGTAAAGATCACATTATATTTCGAGCCGTTTGGCCTTTCGAGCCCAAAAACCAAAGCATCGAACTGACTCGCTTGTAAAAGGCTCACTCTTGGTCAGCGGACTGCATTACGCGTGCGCAAGTAGCGATCTTGTAAATGCGAGATTTTAATTGCGCGTGACACGCGCGCGAAAGTTTCCTTATCCACGAAGGTCAATATCTCGAAAACTAGCCCGGTGACCCTAATTTTTAAATGTAAAAGAATAATAACCAATAAAAATGGAATGTATCTTCAAAATTGTAAAAAATTTTGCGGAGAACATTTGCTCCAATTCAGTAATTTCCATTTTTTTAATTTAAGCAAAAATTCCTCCGCAAAATTTTTTATAATTTTCTCTGGATCGCCTTCTGGGTGTATTAATCGATTAGTCTAATAAAAATATGGGTCACCGGCTTAGTTTTACAGATAAATGTGACTGATGGTAAAAAGTGGGTTAACTTTGTTGCTATGCCATGTGACAGTGCCACCTTAAATTATTACTTAAATATCATGTAAGGCACAGTGGAGAGTTGCTTTAAAAAAATTACCTAAACCAATCAAGATAATCCAGTTCCAAGAGAAAAAATCGCACGCCGATTTCAATAAGTCTCTAAAAAGGAAAACTGTTTTGAGCCACCTT
>MU827146.1:0-10736 GCA_029204205.1 Desmophyllum pertusum | reverse complement strand
TTTTGATGCAGGCTACCTGAAATTTCTACAATAATATAGATATACGTCGACAATCTAACAAATCGTATGGTTTTGTTGTTGTTCAATTTTCGCAAATTTTTGGGCGGGAAAGTTGACGTAGCAATGTTGGGCGCCAATTTTTTTTATAAATATATTTTTGAGAACATTTTATATGACAGTTTTCCTGAAAAGACTACATGCCACAAGGAACATGCTGAAACTGAAAACCATGTATCTGAAATATGTTGATTCCAAATCAAACGTTATGGTGTCATTGAAGGTTTGCATTTTCCGCCATTTTGAAGCTATTTTTAGCTAACAAAATGGCGGAAAATGAAAAACTTCAATACACCATAAACTTTTGGATTGGATTAACAATAGTTTCAGATATTTTTTCAGTTTCAGCATTCTTAGGGGCATGTTCTTATCAGAAAACTGTGCTTTCAAATGTTCCCATAACATGATTTCCCGGCCAAAAATTTCGAAACGTTTGAAAAAACAAAAAACATAGCGATTTGTATAGAATGTCGAGTTATACTTTTATTATTATGCTAAAATTTCAGGTAACGCCCGTGCACTCAAAACCTGAAGAAGAATTGAATGAAGCGATGGGCGTTTTAGGCGTCATTCTGTGGCCCACCGTAGTTGCATTTTGACTGGTCGAGAACAATATTTGTTCCTCTGATTGGGTTAGTATCAGGTTAAGTACGGTTAGGTACATGTCTGCATGGTGCACGTAGTTTCATGACGTACATAGCTCAGCTAAGTAAATCGATCAGTAAACGTCAATGAAAACGAAAAAACGACCATTATATTTCTAACAAACCGCTGAATAGACATGTAATATATATAAAAATTGCAAATTTATTACCTGATGACTTGCGCGTGGTTGGATACAGGCCATTGAGTTTGTGGTCTGTGCACCTCGATTAGTGTTACGCTCTATATCAGTTAACTCCAGTATGGTAGATCTGTTTCGAGAAACCAAACAGTCAATGTAGATAAAATCGTCTGTTGTTGCATATACATATGACAGTTGCCATGGAAAGCAATCTTCACATGAACCACATGCTAAATTTTGTATTGCCTATGGCGCCTTAAATAATCAATCAGATATGCACTAGGCCCCACAGTCTCTTCTGTGCCTTATTTTTCTCTTAGAGTACACACACACACTCGCACCACCCTTAATTTTTTAAAAGGGGACATTAATTCTAATGTAATCGACCCATTTCAAGACACCCTATGGGCAATGTCTTTTTTTCTGGACTACATTACTGGCTTTCAAATTGATAGAATAGCCTGTGTTTCACAGTAAGCTAAAAACGGCATTTTTGGGGCCATAGGTCACGCGCGACTAATGACAGTCATCACTACTAAGGGTTTGTACGCGAGATGTAATTTTTATCCGGCAACTATTATTAACCCTATAATGGTGCAGGTCACATCACGCTCTGCTGGGGTTCAAAGTATATCAAAGTTATTTGGCATTGAAAATATTTCAAGTGCAAAGGATTCTGCGGAAGGTTTTATTATAATTCTATTGTATTGCTTTTATAAATTATGAAAAGATTATTCATTATTATTTACTAATATGTTTTAGTTGGCTGAATACACAGTCCGAACCGTCCACTAACGGCCACCTCTCTATAACCGGCCAGGAGATTACGAATACCGAGCCGTGTAGTAAGACCTACTTCCTACCGCACGGGTAGGCTCGATTTCCGCCGCTAATCTCGAGTCCGAGTCTTAGTGTCGCTCCCCGCTAAGAAGGGGGAGTGAGCGTGGCCGCTCATTTTCCCGAACCAGCGGCTGGTAATCGATGTCCTAACCGCACGGTCGGTGGTCGTGTCGGATCCAGTTACAATTTCCTCTCTACATTAACAACGGCCTGTAGTCCAATTCCTCAACAGCTACTCTAACGCACTGTTATTAATTTTAAACTGGAAAAAAAAGTAAAAAAAAAAGTCGTAACTGCTCTGTCTACGCTCTTTGGAAATGTACGTGGAGTTCAGCAGCTTGTAATGTTCAACTATATCGGACTCTTGAGGAATTTACCCCTGAGAGCAATATTCTTGGCGCATTCCTTTTTCTGAAAATTTTATACAAATACCCCATTCCATTAACGAAGGCTGTATTTGATTATAGATATTGGTCCGATTTAGAACGGCTATTATCATGATGACTCATCGTAGAAATCACAAAATCAAGGTAGATCAGAAAAAAGGCCAATCAAACAACAAACGTAGGAGGGGACCAATAAGAACTCAAAGCAAATACACGTAAACCTAGCGCGAAGCGCGGGAAAACGCACGTGGATCAAGCCGCGATATGGTTTGCAGATTTTGCATTTGATGGTTAAGTTAGATGGCGTGCACGATTGTTTTTTAAAACACCCACCAATCATAGCGTGCGTAGTAAAACGTAAAAGTATGTAAACTATAAACAAACAGTCATTTCCATTTGTTGCTCACAATTCACCCCCTAATTTCTCGTGTAAACGAAATTCTTCTCAACCTCTGGCACACGTGTATACAGTTTACAGGTGGGTATTCTTTACATCTTTGCTGCTTTGGAAATCCGTTCATGATAAATGAATTTACAAGTTTAGACTTCGAAAGCGAGCTGACTTGGGGGTGAAATTAGCTTGTCCGACGTAAACATACACAAGGGCTATTGCGTTTTACAATGTAATTTCTGACGACAATCCTGCACGTATCATATTTAGTCATCATTTCACAATTATATTCAACTGACCTGTGTTAGCATTCCCAATCCTTGTGGCCTAACGTCTTCTCGGTACGGATCCGTTGGATAGATACGAGAAGGAGAGCGGTCGCCATGGCGATAAACCTGCAAGAAAAGGGAAACAGGACATGATTTGGTAGTCCCCGCCGCAGCTGTTTTTAAGCCTGGTCCTGAAATTCTCCGCGCAAGCGAAATTCTTTGTAAATGACTTAGCGAGTAATAAATTAGTACTTCATTACAATTTTCACAGCTTTTTTCACTGACCTCTGAGACAAGTAAGCCACGCAAGTACGCCTCGCGGTCGTATGTTTTTTATCGACGCCGTAATGCTCTAGATATAGGAGGTACAGGAGTTTGTTTATTTAGAGATCTTTCACACCAAATATATGGTAATGAGATTTATTTATTTATTTTATTATTCGACCAATCATCACTTAAAGGTCAAATGCAACAAAATTTTAGTAAGATTAGTTTTAAGTCGAAATAATAGGGAATATTATGAATAATCATATTCTTAAGTTTGAAACGATTTGGACAAAACGTCGTCGAGATATTCGACTTTGAAAACTGCCTTTTTTTCGCTTCCACAAACGGAAGCGTTCGGGCAAACTTCGGAAAATTGTCGGAAATGGGAAGCTCACCACATATGACGTCACATACACGCGCGAGTCCGCGAGAATTATAAAATTCTGCAGTTTCAAAACATCAACAAGTATGGTGTTTTGTGCTGCCTTTTAACTGTAGCAAACTGTTCAAATATAAACTATTTCACGATTATTCCAATACGTCCAATTTGTCCAATGTGGCCGAACTGTCCAGGAGCTGAATTCGCACTGAGGGACAGAGTTCAAGTCCAGATAGAGAAAGGAAAATTCACCGTCGTGTGTTCACGTTCTCTATAATACCGTGAATTTGGTCATTTGACGTTGTTGTTTTGCAGAGGACGGCAAAGAAATGTACTAAAATGCAAAACGCACGTGCGGAGCAATTGTACTACTAATTAAATATATGTTTTGTGACGTTCTCGTTGCCGTCGCCGTCGTGGTTGCTTAAACGGTCCCTGGTAATCAGGCGTAAGCTGTAGGTGAGATTAATGAATTTGTTGTATTTGAGCATTTTCAAAGGAGATGTCAAGGTCTTCATCTATTTTCGTCAATACACTATGGAATAATCTCCGAACAAACCCAGAACACTTATAACCCAAGCAAATTACAAGCTTCAAACACGCGCGAAAACACGCGTGACTGAAACAAGCTCACCACATATGACGTCACAAAAACATACATTCCGTTTCGCTATTCCAAGCACGGTCATTTCTGATTCATTTTCGAGTTAGCGACGCGTTGGAAATTCTGCGGAAAATTTGGTCGACTTTCGTGCCATATAAGCGCCGACAAATCGCCCAAAGCAGCTTGTTGAGGGTTTGAAGTATGTATTGATTGCTAGTGATAGAAGAACGAGGTTTTCGCGACAAAGAAAAATAATACCAAGATTTCGAGTTGCATTGTTGACGCTTTAAAGATACGGTCGTACAGGATGGCATCAATATAATGATACGTTTGTAATTCAGGAAACAGTACTGATACAAATTTAAAAAGGAAGACCTGAATATACCAAAAAAGTATAATGAACTCACGCCACGCGACCTATTGTTTATAGTCGGTCTAGTTTCCCGTCTCGTCGTTTCAGGGATGACTGTAAGAGAACCTTTATAATCAAGAGGAACGAAAACGATGGGATATATTTGGCATTTTTACGAATAAACATGTGCCTGGCGATTATTTACATTATTAGGCGCTATAAATGGGGTGCGTGATTCAATGTAAACTAAACATAAACAGACACATTGTTACATTTCTGGCTTGGTCAGGGGGTAGTCCATCCACTAGGAGCGAGCATAACTTCCGACACTACGCCTAATGTCACGAGCGTTTTTACAGACCGGTTTATTTTTAGATTACGCTTTTTCCC
The DNA here is from genome assembly GCA_029204205.1 of Desmophyllum pertusum. Lineage (NCBI taxonomy): Eukaryota > Metazoa > Cnidaria > Anthozoa > Scleractinia > Caryophylliidae > Desmophyllum > Desmophyllum pertusum. The sequence continues at coordinate 6,017 of MU827146.1, read as the reverse complement.
GGGAAAATGTGTTTCTAGGTCGCCATGTGTCAATCAATGAAAAATGAAATTAAAAAGACAATTGAACAATAGATTGGCGACCTAAATTGGCGCGCGCTTTGTATATCGACGGGTAACGCCAATTAATGATTACGCGAAGGAAAAAAACGTTTTGAGTTGTCTCGGCCGGGGAATACGAATTCGCGGGAAAAGCGAATCTGAAAAATAACTCTATGGTCTGTTAAAAAACGCTGTGACACTGAAATCCAGTCCAGCTTGCTTCGCTCGCTAAGTGATGGGGCTCCACAGTGGGGCACTATGTATAATCTAGGCAACAAGATTCTCCGTCTTGGTCTATAAAGCTATTTAAACAGTGCTAGCGCCTTTTGCTAACGTCAGGAACCCGTACTGCATTGGCAGTCTCATTGCCCCAGAATATCTTCACGCAACTTTTGGCAACTCTCAAAAACACTAGATTATAAAACATACAGAGGTGTAAACGAGCCTTTGCTATGGAAGTCGCCGAGACTGCCGGAACACTAATTCAGTGTGTTCTTAAAGATTCACAGGTGCTTCCATTGACATGTTTAAATATACATCTGTATAAACATACCTTTTCTAGAATAGCCATTTCAATTTTTCTTTTAAATATTTTCAAAATCAGACATTGTTGAAAACGTTTTTAAGTACACGGTACAGCATATTTTGATTCTATAGATATTTTAACTATTTTTTCTTTTTCTCAGGCTATTTTTCATCTGTGTAAAGTATTTATTGATTGTGTCAAGGCGCCGACGGGCAATAGGCGGATTTTGCGCGGCACAATTTAAATTAATTATGTGGGTTTCATTTATTAGTATTAATGCTTGATAATTAAAAATTGGGTTGAAAAACGATGATACGACGTGTGCAATGCGATGGGCTTGTTAGAGAGATCGAGAAGACATAAAGGATCATGTATTATCCAAACTGGAAAGGCATTAATCATGCGAACACCGATCTTTGTTTGACAGCCCTTTAACGATAACTTAGACAGCTTTTACATTTGCGAAAAATCCGGCCAAGGGGGTGGGGGGAAGGTTGTATGAAAATAGACGTAAAAACCACAACATTTGTGAGTGTTTCTGAAGAAATTGATATGTTGTTTCATTTTTGGAAGGTACAGTTCAATTTGAAAAATACTAGAAAAAGATTATACATTAAGAGGGATGGTTACGTTTATTCCTGTTAAATTGAAGGGCTGCCTGTTTTAACGGCTGAAAGTTTATACAGGGGAAAGGGTTCTCCTGGGCCGGTTTCTTAGAGTGTGCACGGAGCCTAAAAAAAGAAGTACTGTCCAATTTAAAATGCACGGCCAATTTTCTGTCTTGATTCTTTATACTCAGTACAAATTCTAGTAACCGGTCATTCTGCAAATGCTTTCATTAATTCCTAGAATTGGCGGAACTTGATGGCAATATTATGTATAAAGATTCCTTGTTGCTCAGAATGGTGTTTTTCAGGTCTACGCTTTATAGGTTGTGTGGTCTCTATTTCAACAGTATTAAAGATTGACGATACTCACCTGCGTTCACCATGTACAAGTTTTCGATGGGGCCTCGCCACCTGACTGAGGTTCGGAGGAGAGGTGTTGGAACCAAACACAAAAACCCGACAAAGTAAGCAGAGGTGCAGGCAAATAATGACGATCGCATGGCTGCTGCAGTGTACTCTCCGAAAGCTGTTTTTGTCGAATATAGCAGGTTGTTGCTTCTCGATTCGACAAGAATTATGAATGACTCTGCCTTACAACTAAGCCGTCGGTGTAAAGTCGTTTTCTAAGCAACTTTGGGCCACGTATTAGAAATTAAATCAGTTTCATAAAATGTTACTTTTCCTCGATTTCAATTATTCGTGCGGTGGTGAAATACCAATTGGCTTTCTTAGTCATTCATGTTTTCTCAGAAGAGACGCTGCCGAGCATGTAATTAATATTAAAAAGAAAAAAAGGACAGGCAGGTAGTTTATTCTCACATTTTCTCCATATTTTTATTTTCAATTTATAAGATCACTGGCGCTCGCCTTAGGCAAAAACTTGTCATCCGCTCAGTTTTATCTGTTAGTTGAGTCTAACTTCAGTTAGTGTGGACCCGCCGTTACAAAGGTCATGTTCACGTACACTTTATGTGCACAGAAGCGGAACCAACTTATTAAGTTAGTAGCCGGGGCCACATCGTTTTCATAGCCGATTTTTCTTTTTTCAGTGGAGCAAAAACCTTGAGCCTAGGCAAAAATTAAAGAAAAAAAAGTTGTCCAGACACGTGGTGTGTTTCGGTGCCGCCCGCGATCGCTCTCCATGAAGGATCGCGGGCGCACCGAAAAACACCCCCACGGCTGCGAAACTGAGCCTAACTTGAGGCGCCTGACGAACGTCTGAATTTCATTCCATTCAGTGAAACTTACACCCTGTTCAGATGCACTATGCTTGAATTTCTTAAGATATACATATCGGAATTTGTCATGCATAGTACACAAATAACAAGTTTCTTTCTCATTCTAGTTTATATCTTAGTCAGCGCCATGAGATCGATATTCACGGGGGAGAGGTGAGAAATACTTGTACCTCGGCCATGACCAATCGTACTAAACCGTTACGGTCATTCCGCAGTAACACACAGCTTTGTTTCCCATTGCCCGGACCGGACCCATATTTGTTCAAAAAGTAGAGAAAAAAAAGAAAAAAGGTTCTGATCATTGCCTCGCACTCTTTTTCTCGGGTGTTCTCAAGTGTATTATGGCTTTGTATTACATCTTAAAGTCACTCTGACATCTAGAATCAACCGCAGTAATGACAGTCTTTCGAATCACTTTTAACATGTTTACAGATATCGGCTCGTTGCCAAAAAATGGTGGTCAGACGGCGGAAGGAGTCTAAAATCAAGGCTCCGCTTGGAATTACGTTTAGCTACCATCCGGACAGAACAATGAGGATTGGGTGTAAATTGATAATTAGATTTTTAAATGCCTCAATTAAAACCTTAATGCCATGAAAAACGGCGAAACAAAACCGAAAATGTGAAATTTCCAGCACATGGAAATTTTTTTAACCAATACCTCAATGTGTTTTGTATTAAGCCCACAAAAAAAGCGTGTAGACACATGAGGCGGCATTTATGTCAGTCTTCGAACACAAAAATTTGTGCACGCTCCGTGCAAATGTTTTAATACACTACCCGAACCGAACCTTGGTGGCGCAGCCATGTGTGAGGGGGGTGAATGGGTCTCTGAATTGTCTTGGTAGACGCTGGGATATTACTAACAGCAGCTAAAACACTTATAATGGAAGAGACGTATATTGGTAATAGGTAATGGTAATTAGATAATGGTTGAATGGGTAATGGTAATGGTAATTTGTAAATGGAAAAGTGGTGTAATGGGTTATGGTATACGTTGGTTAAAACGGCTAATGGTAATGGAATGGTAAATTATGCGGTAATGGTAATGGTAATGTTAATGATAATGGGACGTACTCATGGTAATAGGGATCCGGTAAATCGGTAACGTGTAGTGAAATAGTAATGTGTAATGGTGAGAAATGGTACAAGGTAATGGCGTGTAATGGGCGTATATAGGAAATGGTAATACGGAATCGGCAATGGAATGCGCTCAAGTGGTAATAGGTAATGGTGAACATGCGGTAATGGTCTGGGAGATGGAATGGAATGGAATATGAGTAATGGTATAACTGGTAAATGGTAATACAACATGGTATATGGGGGTATATGGTAAATGGAATGGTAAATGGTGAATGGTAATTGCGTGGATGGTGAATGGTACATACGGTAATGGAAAGGGCGTAAATGGAATATGGTAATGGGAATGGTAATGGAATCGGGTAATGGTTAGTGCGTAATGGGAATGGTAGACTGGAAATGCGTAAATGGATATGTGTAATGGAATGGGTAATGGAATGGGTAATGGGAATGGTAATACCGGAATGGTAACTGTGCGTATTGGTGACATGGATAGGTAAGATGGAAATGGTAATAGGAGGGTAATGGAATGGTAAATTGGAATTGGTAACACGCAATGGTATGGAATGGTAATGGGAACGGTAATGGAATGGCATAAGTAGGGTAATGAGTAATGAGAAATTGGTAAATTGAGAAATGGTAATGGAATGGTAATCGGCATATGGTGAATTGGGGGGAATGGTAATGGGAATGGTAATGGGAAATGGTAAATGAGAATGGTAATAAAAAAAAATATGGAATGGTAATGGAATGGTAATGGAAGGGTAATGGGATGGTAATGGAAATGACGCAATGGAATAGGTATATGGAATGGTGTATAAGGAATGGTATATCGAATAGGTAATGTAATAGGTAATGGTAAATGGTATGGCAAAATGGTAATGGGAATAGGTAATGGTGTAATGGTAATGAGGAAATGGGTAATGCGAATGGTAATTGGAATGGTAATAGGGGAATGGTAATGGAATGGTAATGGGATTATGGTAATGGAAATGGGTAGATGGACCATGCGTAATGGAATAGGTTAATGTCGGAATGGTACATAGGAATGTGTAATGGATGGTAATGGAATAGGTAATCCAGATCATGGTACTAATGGGACTAGGTTAACATTTGGAATTGCGTTAAAATGGAAATGGTCAATGGTATGACTGGTTAATAGGATGGTAAATGGTAATAGTAATGGTAATGGATATATTTTTGGGTAATGGGAAGGTAATGGTAATGCGTTAACTTGGAATGGGGAATGGAATGGGACATGGGAATTAATGGTAATGGGTACATGGTATAATGGGAATGGTAATAGTAATTGGTAATGGTAATGGTTACTATATGGTAAAGGAGATCGGTAAATTGGGGGCAGTAATGGCTAATGGTGTAATCGGTAATGGTAAACGTTAATGGTAATGGTATATGGTAATTGGTAATTGTTAATGAGCAATGGAATGGTAATACCTGTAAGTTAATGGTAATGGACGGTAATGAGACAATGGTAATAGGTAATGGTAATGGGTAATGGAAATAGTAATGGTAAGTGGTTAATAGGTAATGGAATGGTAATGGATATGCGTAATGTGACATGCGTATGGAATGGTAAAGGCGTAATGGTAATGTAATCGGACAAATGTTAATGCCGTACTAGGTAATGGTTATATGGTAATGCGGCAATGGAAATGGGCATGGATATGGCGAAGGTAAATGGTATTGGTAAAGGTAATGGTAATGGTAATGGCAAATGGTAACATGGAACGGTCATAGGTAATGGTACATAGGTAATGGAAATGTAATGCGTAAAGGTTAATGGTAATCGGTAATGGAATGGTAATAGGAATGCGTAAATGTTAATGGTAATGTTAAAATGGCAATGGTAAGCCATGGTGATGGTAATAGGAATCATCTGCGCATCAATGTGGTTACATGCGCCACGCCCCCCCCCCTCCTCATTGTCGTGCTCCGATGGTAATGGTAATGGTAAGGAAATGGCGGTAGTTATTAAGGGCATATGGAAATGGGACTGGAAACTAGGAATGCGATAATAGTTATGGTAAAGGTTAATGGTAATGGTAATTGGCCAATCGCGCTAATGGAACGGCAAGGCAATGGTAATGGGGAATGGATAATTGGAATGGTAAATGATAAAAGATCACATGGTAATGGTAAGGGGAATGGAGATCAATGTGTAATAGTAGGGTAATAGTGGTAATGGTAATGGTAATGGGAGATAATGGTAATAGTAAAGGTAATGGAATGGGACATGATAATGGTCAATGGTAATCGGTAATGGTAATGGCATGGTAAGGAATGTGTAAGGAATGGTAATGGAATGAGTAAAGGATCATGGTAATGGAATATCACATGCGTAATGGAATGGACGGAATGTCAATGGAATGGTAATGGAATGGTAATGGAATGGTAATGGAATGGTAATGGAATGTAATGGATGGATAAGAAGGCTTAATGGAAATGGTAATGGAATGCGCTAAGGGAATGATAAAAGTAATGGTAATGGTCAATGGGAAGGCTTAT
>MU827145.1:0-10766 GCA_029204205.1 Desmophyllum pertusum | reverse complement strand
TTTGAAATACCATTGAAATACCATTAGGTTAAACTAGCCCCAAAACAATATAACGGCCCAGAACGCAACCCCAAAAATTCATTTTTTCTATGCATAAAAAAATAAAGTAAAAAAAATAAAAAAAACATCAAGAGAGTGCAAGATAGTCCATGCGTCCACCTTTATTCATTTTTATTATATGGCAAACTGGTCCACGATGAAAAGGAGCATTCTGATTGGTTCCCTGAGCGGTCCGAATTTTGCAATACGGACCGCTAAGATGGACCGCTCACGAACTCATTTCACCTAATTCCTGCATGCATCTGTCACAAACTTTAGACAGACTACAGTCATTCTTTCAAAGTGGGGAGCGGTACATTTTTATTCAACCCTAAAAAAAGTCCCTGCCAGACTCTTAATCTACCCAAACAAAACTCCACCAGAAAATTTATAACCCCCCAAAAGTCCCCAAATCTCTAATTTTAAACCCAAAAATGGCCTTCACACCTCCCCATCACGAGTATACCTGAGTACCCCTAGGACTCACTCCCTTAAATTATATTGTTTCTTTTCTAATCTAAAACCAGAATACCTTATAGGGTAATATTTGTTTACGTTGGCTTTCTTTTATCTCCTTATTAGCACCAATGTACCAAAAATTCAATTTAGTCTGACAATCTTGTAGCGACTGTGTTATTTACTAACAGTAGCAAATAGTGCAGTTTTCAATTGAGTGTCGAAAGTACATGGTGTAATCGCGGAATTGGTTTGGTTTTGCTTTACTACGCTCTGTGATTGGTTTAAAAAACTGCTGCCACCTGCTCAACCAATCAGATGCAAAACCAATCGCGACTTGGTCGCACGCGTTTTCCCGCGCTTGGCGTCGGTGACGTGTATTTGCTTTGAGTTCTCATTGGCTCATTGTGTTGTTTACGTTTGTTGTGATTGGCCAATGTAATTGCTTTGGTTTTGGTTTTGGTTTGGTTTTGGTTTGGTTTTACGACACTCAATTGAAAACCGCTCTCTGAGAGGATTACGTCAAATTTACCAGCGTTTGTATGGCTGGGTGGCAGATAATCGAACGAAGTTGATTGGTGGAGACACGTGGAGGGTGTACGTACGTGGCCCGTCAAGCGTTGCGGTCACTGTTTTTGATCATAATAATGGAACTTATGAAGCTCTGTTTCTCATCATGGAGCCTGGTGTCTATCAGCTGTCGATTTACCTTGATTATAGTCTTTGTGATGGATTCAAAGACCCACCACGTGACTGGTTCATTAAAGGCAACGCTCAGGGCAAGTATCAGAAAGAAGGGCTTCTAGGCACACTGGATGAGTACTTGAGACAGCCTTTATTAAAGAATGGGAGCCATTTAAAAATAAACGTAACACAGGCAGAAATGAACACGACTTTGGCAGGTATGCCATCGGTCATTGCATTTGATATAAAGTAATTTTGTCTTCTTTGCTCACAATCCCGAGTGTTGCATGAACAAATCACATACAAAGCTCCAGGCTAAATGAACCCCTAGCAGACTCCAATTGCCCGTTCCGAAGTTCAAATGGAGACTGGGGACGAGTTTTTAAACTTTGATTTAATTAAAAATTGGAGCCCATCACAAGAAAGATCACATTAAAATTAATCGGTTTACCAAGTTTGGGGTTGTTTCGTTGGATTTCAACCATGTAGAAGGCTTTCAAAAATCAGAAAAATTGGAGACTTTGTATGTGCCATCTCTAAATTAGAGACGTTTGTATGGAATTTGGGCGACCTTTGACAGCTCACAGCCTGGTTACTTTGCAATGTAACATAACCAAACTTGGTAAACTTACTAATTTTCATGCGATCTTTCTGGTGATGGGATTAAATTTTTAATATGACGTAATTTGAACAATTGGTAAACTAGTGCCCAGTCCCTTTTTGAACTTCCGAACGGGCAATATATAAGTGACGGGGATAATTTTGTTTTTGGGAGTGGTTCAAGTTCATTTTTGCCCCTAATATAATTCTTTGTTTTCATCTGACGTCATCAAAATTCTAAAATCTAAACAGTTAATCCTACAAAGCTATTCTTTTTATATCTTCTAGACATGGAAATCATTAATCTATATGCAAAGTTTGGTATCGATCCAGTGATTCATTCTGGAAATAAAGCTATTTGAAATTTGCGATGTCTCGGATGAACGTGTTTCTGAACTGTCACAAAAACGGATATTTTTATATCATTTTTAAATTTTCAGACGTGATAATAATTTAGAAGTGATGTCTAAACAGATTTGAAGTGAAAGCTAATGATATTGACGGTAGAATCTACTCTACTTCTTTGTCCTCTGAAGGACACAGACATGGCGGCGGCATACTAAATACTGTAATTTTCTGAAAGTTAGTTTGGCAATAACTCGGTTATGAAAACGCTACAAAGCTATAATTTGGACAAAACGTTTCTTTCTGCCAGTTCTTTACCTGTTAATTTTCTGATGTTGAAAATTCGCGTTAATTTAAGTCGCGTTAATTTTTGTGAGCGTTAATTTCCGCGACATTAATTAAGTGGAGCGTTAATTTCCGCGACCTTAATTTTCCATTATTATAACCCCAAATTACTGGATCCTGTACAGACATTATTTGGAAACCTAGGAAACAAAACTCTTTTCTGTGGGCTCTGTTAGGACCTGTATCCTACAATATTTCCAGTTCACCCGGCCTCGGCTTCAGAAGCCAGAGCAGTTCTCGACATCTGAGTTATTGTATTTCAGCCCAAAAATATCTTTGTTTCTTTGTACCACCCAACCTCCGGTTAATCGCTCGTTAATTTCTTTCATTGTTTGAAATGTTACCTCGCTTTCGCGTTAATTTCCTTTAATTCGCGAAGTAATATTCCCTCAAATTCGCGTTAATTTATTAGTCGCGTTAATTTTAATACGTTAATTAACACGAGCGTTAATTTCCTATAATAAGGTAGGACTCGATTTCCAGCAGCGAGCCCGGGACTTCCTTGCCCCACAAGAAGGATGCTGTCACTGGGAAGACGGACTTGTCACCAGGCTCCCACAAACGGCTGGAAATACAACCTCGCTCCCCACCAGGCCCGCGCTTTGCCCTAAAAGTGGGCAAGGGCCGCCCCTGGGGACGATGTGTTGCTGGAAAAATAGAGCCTACAAGGAAACACGAACCAGAAAAATCGCACAATTCTTGACAATCTTTCCTTTTGAGGGTCTTGCCGGGCTTCCATTTCCCTCTATTAATTATGCTATGTACTGGCACCTTTCTAATCTGTCGAAGTGAGCTCCCGTCAGCGGACAACTCTCGTTGAAAGAGTGTCCAAAACTGGAGCAGGCCGCATTACGGGAATATGTAAATACAGTTCGAGGCTTAGGCTCTCTTGAGCGGACACTCTCGTAAGCGCGAACCAGCTCTACTTACGGCCCCCTTAACAAAAAAATTACAAAACCGTTTGAAAACTCTTAGCTCATACAAACTCTGTATTTTACAAACGTTTCACACGTAAGGAGCCAGCTCCAGTTTGCGGACACTGTTTCTGCTTCCCGAGCGGTGTTGTCCGCGTACCGGAACAAGCTTCGCCAAAGTTATAAAGTTCAAACGGGCGTTTTGTCAAATGGCGCGTCGCAAGTATTGGCTGTCTGCTTACCCCAGTGTCCGCTCAGAGAGCTTTTGACTGTATTTCTCCCAATGCCAAAATCGTCTTCATAAACTTAAATCGGAAGAGGAACAAAAATCACAACTGATCGCCATCGGCCGGCATTCTTTCAAACACGCGATAGCCTAATCGTTTTCTGATTGCTCTACGGGTGTGGGAGCATGCGCATGGCACCTTTCTCTTGACGCCAAACGGTTGTCTAAAACGCCGACGGACGGGACTAATTAATGTTTCTTCACTCATAAAGGAGCATAAGTTTATCCGGTGGTATCCAAATCTAATTGTCTTCTTTTTTATTTTTCAGGACAAAATTCGCCCAGGAAACTCTAGTACCTTACTCCTTGCCAACCACTTGTGGGCTGGATTTGCTCGGTGGACAGATGACACGTGGCGGGCCCATATCTTGATTTTGGTAAGTGATCAACTGGAAATTCGTACGTTTTTTATCTAACGTAATGGATTTATTTCAGCTACAGTTATTCGTCCAGTTATTCTATTCTTTCCCTTTTTATCTTTTACCTCGGCTACAGAGTTGTACAAAACTGCGTCGTCTGCCTGCATCACGCCACCGCAGTAAACGGTACTCTGTGGGTGTACGGCGATTCATTGAGCGCCTTCGTATCTCTTTGGTTCTAGACGATTGTTCACAGTCCCTCTATTTTTTTTGCGCTGAAAATCGTGTCGCCCGCTGTCACGATCGATCGTGGAGCCGCCATCTTGGATTATTTGGCGCGCGAAATTCTGGCGGAGACGGACAAAAATCCCCTGGGTAGCGGGGGGGGCGGGCGCGGGGTATGGATTTTTGTCCTCTCCCCAGATTTCGCGACGCCAAATAATCCAAGGGATGTGCCCTGGCTCCACGATCGATCGTTGACAGCGCGGTACGATTTTCCAGCGCAAAAAACTAGAGGGACTGTGAACAGTCCTATCTTTGGTTCACTCAATGCGTCCCGTGTCCATGTGTAAGGGGGAAAAAGCTCTTCTTGAAATGCAGAAAACAGTTATAACGGGCGAACGATAGCCCCTAACGAACGAAGGCGCTGAGGCAAAAAATAAAGAACAGATGATTTAGATTTCTATGCCTGAAAAAGGGTCCTGGAAGCCATTCGCAAGACGGTTGGCTCACGGTACAGGAAAGAAAGGCAAATACCAGGACAGCGGGGCGGCGTGTGGGAAAACACCTTGCGGACTCCATTATCGCAGTAAGCTGTGACAACTTTACCAGGACCTACCAGAGACCCTGGGTAAGGGCAGATGTAATACACGATCTTGAAGGATACTGAAGTTAATTCATAAGGAAAAAAAATTCCGAAGTATAAAGCAAAAGTTATTTGGAAATCAACAACTGCCAGCATCTGCTAAACAGACTAAGGCGGATGGTAAAGCCCAACGGAACGGGTTCGAGATTCTTTATGCCGCAGGTATGTGCAACACTCCAGGTCGAACCATAAACCCATTGGGAGCAGGCAACAGGCCTTATAAATGGACTGGAGCCCGCCATGGGGGGGCCCGGGGGGGTGGGGCGGTTGGGGGGACTTGACTCCTTTTTGGGTGCACCTAGGGGGCCGCGGCGCAGGAGGTGGTTTGGGAAAACACCTGACCCTGGGCAAAAAAAAAACCTGAAAATACCCCCCTGGGGTAGGGCTAAGACACCCTCTATTTTGAAGGGGCACAAACCGCGACAAAATACACACTCTCTTGGTTTTCTCAACAAACTAACGGCTGTCCAACATGCACTGTATGTTATAATGCTAATTGGGTGGGGATATTAAAGGATACCGACAACAATAGCATTTAGTCTTGTCTTGAAAATGGATGTGACGTTGACTGATTTGAGCTGCTAAAGACCGGCAAACGTCTTCCGTGCAACAATACCCCGGAACAATACCCTGTTTAGGACATGGTTTATTTTAGACACCCTGTTCTAGGGCAGAGCAGACTTCGCCATGAAATTTACATACCCTGTTTCAGGCAGAGAGGCCAAAAACCATACCCTGTCCAGCGGCATGTCCACCGTATAGGCCTATATAATGGAGTACCCCCCCCCCCCCCCCCCCCCCCCCCGAGTGGTGCGCAGTGGCCACTCAAATAGACTGCTCAAGCGGGATTGTCCCACGGCGAACTTATTAATAATAAAGAAAGTACGCTTTGCCAAGCAAAAAAGGAGTTCACAAGAAGTACCCTAAAATTAGTATGTCTAAGAGTATTAAAATGATTTTTCCTTGGTTGTTTTCACTCGAAAACCAATCCAGAATGTATAATTACGATAAAAACATTTCGCATCTACTTTTGCCCTTCCTCGTTCCAGTAGCACCGACCTGTCACTTCGCTCGTAACCGTGAAGGACTCTACGCTGTAGCCTGCGAAAACGCAGCTCAGACGGTTTTTACAACAACAACAACATACAACAACAACCCATTTATTAATTTGTGACGCCAAAAAAAGGAAAGGAAAAAGTTACAATAACTATTAAGAATTATTAGCCTGAAAAAAGGTACTTAGCTGCCTAGAATAACCATAGAGGGCTAGACAAGATTGAAAAATAGGGCTATACATAATAATAATAGGGCTATAAAGTATTATGGAAAATCGTATTGAACGCGAAGTGCACTTCGTGATTTATGAGCACGAGTGATGTTTTGAAAGGTCTCAAAATTGCACGAGCCGTTAGGCGAGTGCAATTTTGAAGAACTTTCAAAACATCACGAAGTGACTATAAATCACTAATTGCACACGAGGAGTTCATATCGATTTTGGGGGGTGATTAAAATAATATTCTCATACAAAATTTTTTGCCCCCCCCTGCGAACGCAATTTTCGCGCTACTCTGCACTACGAAACGCCTTCACTCGTTTCCAAGCGTGCTCACCATGTTTTATTTTGAACGCGCAAGGCTAAACCAAGCGCGAACTTTTTTTGAAAGAGATTACAGTACTATAGTTTAAGGAAAATTATTTAACATTAATTAACGTGAAAGCTTATTTCAATGCCATTAAGCGGCAAAAACGTCCTCTACTTGTACTGGTACCGTTTATATCACAATTCCGTATTGCACTCTATAACCTAATTCACCACTGCATACATAATGCAAGCCAATCGCATATAAGATGAACAACAAAAACCATGAATAAATTGGCATGTCCGTAAGTGCAAACGGCTCCGTCAACATGCATTGTGCATCTCGCTCTTTTGGACATTGAAATTTAAAGTACAAAAGCTGCAGCTTGGAGGAAGCAGGCATTATCGGCCGTCGATATATAAACTTGAGTGTTTCAGGTTATTGCCACAAAATATGTATTTGAATGTAAGCTTATATTTTATTGGTAAATGTGGGCAAGTGCTCAAGAGTTTTTGTATCTTGTAGAAGAATGAGCTCGACGGGAAAGAATGTGGACAAAGAGCGCGAAACGAGATGAGTTTGTTCGAGCGCTAAGACGGCAGATGGAATTCACAGACGCTTCAGTGAAAATGGGGTGGACATTTCCACCGGTCATGTTGTAGTTTTTGCTGCAGATGCAAATTTAAGACGTTTTCAGTAGTCTTCCTTGTTTCAGCCTCAGCGGTAGCAGGTTGTGAAGGTCTGTTTGTTTGTCTTGTTATGGTCTCTCGCAGGAGCATGGTTTATTTGTGGCCGTGGTATATTTTTCTCGGCTATGTGAGCACACTCAAACGGCTCATCACACTGGCCGGGGTATAAATATATGTTTGTTTTGCAAAGTCCGGAGCCGCTCAAATTAATGTATTAATATAACAAACACGTTTTGTTAGCGGGTTTTGTGAAATATATTTTCGTTCTCTACACGTAAAGAACTAGTTTGTTTGTGGCCGTGGTATTTTACAATAATATTGGCCATAAAAACATGTGGTTTGTTTGCCGGATATAGACGCTCGGGAGGTAATTTTTAGTTTATTGATATACGTTTAAGATTCTGTGACGCTCAGTAGAAGAAGCGTGGAGTGAGTTTTCACCAGATAATTGTTGTGACGGCTCAGTAGAAGCGTTGGGGGTGGAGTTTTCACCAGGAGAATTTATGATTATGGGTTCGCGGGGGTGGGACAAGGTTGGTTGTTAGGGGTGAGTCCTTTTTGCTGACTAAAATTATTCTTAGATATAGTATTTTAATTATGCCGCGATGTTGACTACGCGGGGTGCAATAGTATATATTTCTACACCAGGATTTATAACGCCGGGTGTAACGTGCCCGGGGGTGAGTCTTTTCCCACCAGAGTTTTATACGCCGGGTGTAGTCCCGGCGGGAGTGAGTTTTCTCACCAGGATTTATAACGCCCGGGTGTTTAGTCCCGGGGGGTGAGTTTTTTCTCACCAGGATTTATACGCCGGGTGTTAAATCCCTGGGGGTGAAGTTTTTCTCACCAGGATTTATATGCCGGTGTAGTCTCCGGGGGTGAGTTTTCTCACCAGGATTTATACTCCGGACGGGTGTGAGTCCCGGGGGTGAGTTTTTTACTCACTCAGGATTTTATACGCCAGGGTTTTAGTCCCGGGTGGTGCATGTTTTCCTCACCAGGATTTATACGCCGGGTGTAGTCCCGGGGGTGAGTTTTTCTCACCAGGTTTTATACGCCGGGTGTAGTCCCGGGGCGTGAGTTTCTCACCAGGATTTATATCGCCGGGTGTAGCTCCCGGGGGTGAGTTTTTTCTCACCAGGATTTATACGCCGGGTGTAGTCCCGGGGGTGAGTTTTCTCATCAGGATTATACGCTGTGTCTAGGCACGAAACGAGACGCCGCCGGTATATTTGTGAAGGATATAGATAACGCGCATGTAGTGTTACAAGGGCAAATGACTCACTTAGGTATGCTCCGTCAGGGAGTATATCTTGAATTTCGCCCGGGTAAGTCATGGCGTGTTTGTTGATGGGGAATTTTTTTCCGCCTTTTAGAGGTTAAAAGCTGAAGTCCTGAAGCCGAACCAGACAGTTTGAGACAATGACTAGGATCATCTGTGGAGAACTCCTTAATGAAGATTATCTGGCCTACGCATCTCGTCCCCATACCAGAATTTCAAGTAAATACGAAGCCTTGGAGATGCTAGGAATCGCTTCAAACTACGCTCAAGATACCAAGCATGACGCCAGAATTTCTATCGTTTGGTTTTTTTTTTTAGCCCAAACAGTCCGTGGAAAAGCTCGATGTGCCCTCAGGATCCAATTTAGAAGTCTCGTCCCTGCGCCTTTTGGGCGATAAAGATCATGAAAAGATCTTCGATTGTGTGGCGAAGGTAGAGAAACACTATCCGTTCGAGGGACCGGGCCGGGACCCCGCAGCTGTGTCTCGCACACCCCTATTACAGAGAAGGCCGGGAGAGAAAATGCCAGAGATTTCCCGCATGAGAAACCCGCGGAAGGGCTATGTCGTGTTCTACTGTGGTAAAACTTGGGCCAACATTAAGCGACCAATTCTCTGCGAAGGCAAGGAAAAGGGATTCTTCTGGGATACATGGGGCTGCAGAAAGAATGGCACGTTTCGCAGCGGGGGGTCAGCCTTAAAATAAAGTTGTGAACTTTCGCAAGACTAACATATGTTAAGCTGATTTAGGTTTTCTGTTTGGGTAATAAACTTGTCTTTGCAATTCAGTCATGTTCTTATGTGAGTGTTTTCTCTTAATTAGTAATAAACTCGATAGTCTCAGAGTTTTGATAGCTTTGCAAACATGGTCTCTAGTTACCCTCCAGCGGGATTACTGGGTCAGAGCTGTCATCTCTCTGCTCTGTCTAGACTACTTTGGGGTTTCACCCGTGGGATTAATACCTTTTGTTCTTGATGTTTTTTTTCCCCTATGAAATTATTTCATGGGCTTGTAATATGACAATAAACTTCGATAACGCTATCATCTCATGGGACGATGCTGGGGTGAATGCAATTCAATGGGTAGACTCCATGGTGAACCCCATAGCGGTCAGCGGCGAGATGACAGCATGTGAACTAATGCAAAAGGTCACGCGTGTGGAGCAAGGCGAGATGATAGGGGATGTAAATGCGTTTGTCCTTCCGAGACCCCAGTAATTTTAGAGCTGGAGAGCTTCAACAGCTCACTACTCGTTTTGGGAGAAAGTCGCGGAACGATGCCCCTGAAATGGCGGCTCAAACCGATGTCCTTGGATTGGATCAAAAATACGAGTTTCTATTTGATTGCCGTTTCAGAGAGTTTCGCAATGTTGTAATCAGTTATTCCTAAACGGTAGCGAGACTAGTGTAGCTGGTACTGAGTGCAACCATGCTCTCCTTATCAATCGCATATTTCCGTTCAACTGTTATAGTCACCAGTTTCAAGTTTTGGGGTCATGTTTGCGAGTATTGTTTTGGGACTAAGCTTTGGGAGTGATTTGGGTGTGAGCTTTGGGAGTGGGCGTATTGGGAGTGATTTTTGGGAGTGATATTTGGGAGTGAGATTTGGGAGTGAGATTTGGGAGTGAGATTTGGGGAGTGAGGTTTGGTGGTATGTTTTGAGGATTAATGGAGTATAACAATGATGAGATTGGATAATGTTAGAGTTTGACATAATCTTATATCCAATAGGCATGGACAATATAATTACATGTTTTTGGAGATTACGGTGAGTGGTAGCTTGGTCTCGATAGCATACCATCAATGGTCCCTCTTTGTGGTCGGATGTAATTATTGGGGGATTTTAAAGAGCCCATTGAATGGTATTCTGAGCTGTGAAGTATAAGATTCCAGGAAGTTGGGGAGCCGAATTTCCCCCAATCTTAATAAGTTATGCGATAATTGTTGCATTGCTGAATAGTATACCTATTTCACACTGCATACATAATGAGCATCGCATATAATATGAACAACAAACCATGAATAAATTGGTGCATTCTTAAGTGCACCGGCATAGGCAATATACCAAGTGCAAGAGTGGACTGGTAATTTGTAGAATGTTCATAGGGGTGTGTTGAGGGTGTTCATTACGCTTAAGGGTAATGGCTAGTACAGACATTTTCTTGCCCCACCCCCACCACGTGTTTGTCATTTGCACTGCGACTCTTATCGTGTCGCCGAATTTTCCCCAATCTTAATAAGTATGCGATAATGGTTGCATTGCTGCTAGTATACTATTTATGGCATTGCGTCATTGACGCAAGTCCAGAAGCTGCATATTTTG
>MU827144.1:0-10836 GCA_029204205.1 Desmophyllum pertusum | reverse complement strand
CCAAGGATGTGAGCCGCTGCCGTCCAATAAACACCTTAAAAATCCAAGAAAGATGCCGTAGAAAGTAGCAAAACTACGAAACAGACGAAAAGGAAACAGGAATTTTCAAGAAAAGCTGGACTCAGGGGAGGCCTCGTGGTTTGTTTTTGTCCCAAGATAACACGTTTTGCCTCCTTTGTTAAAGAGGCGGCCAGTATTAAACCGGTTTTTTATTCAGAGTAAATATGTGTTTTTTTTAAAAATCAACTTGAGAAAATAAGGGGCCACTTGTAATTTGGCCTTGGGCCACTAAAGAATTCAAGGAAAATCTGGCCCGACTGGCCACCAAGGCACTGGAGTTAATTTTTTAGTCCCTTGGAATTTCCGTCGTTTTATAATAAAGGCTGCATTCAAAACCACAAAGATTGTATACACGTAAAAGCTCTATTTTAGGCCGACCCCCGCCCCCCCCCTCTATGCAAGTCCCCCAATATAATCTAATAAGCCCCCCCTTGGGAAGTAAGGTTTTTTTTGTTAATAAGCCCCCGCCATGCCCCTCTCTCTATTTTAAAGGGCCCGCCCCCCCCAACTCCCCCCCTCTCTCTCTCTTTTAAGGGGTCCTACCACAACCCCCCCCTCCCCTCCTTCCCCTTGCCGTCAGGCTCTTTTCAAGCAATATTTCTCCTCTGGCGTTTCAGTCCACGTTTGTATCGAAACGTGGTCTTATTTTCCAGAACTATTGTCGAGTTAGGGTATAAAATGTACCGTTTCCTTTGGTTAAAACGGTCATACATAACCCATTTCTTGTTTTGTTTTAGTTGTAGTGGTGTAATAGTAAAGTTTGAAAAATTAATGTGAATTTTCCTTGAAAATTTTATGATTTGAAATAAGCCTCTCCCCCCCCCCCCCCCCCTCTCTATTAATCCCCACCTCTCTAATAAGCCCGCCCCTTCCCTCGAGGCCTGAAATTAAATAAGCCGCCCCAGGGGCTTAATAGATGCTGTTTAACTGGAACGGTTAAGCCCAATAACTTGAGGGCTGGATAACTCAGGATTTTACGGGTATTATATCTGACAAGTGCGAATTTTAATTTGACCTATTAACTGAGAGAGAGGAACAGAGGAACCTGAGATTTACAAAGAACAAAGACTGAAAGACAATGAGAGAGAAAATCTCAAGCAAGGAGATAAGGGTGAGCTGAAGTCTTTTGGTGAATCTTACATGTAGTCGACCTCTTAAGGGAGTTTTCCAAAATGTTTTTAGAAATGTTATTGTATAATCATAAAACAGTATAGAGAGCTGTTGTAGTCGCTCTGAATGTTGTCATAGACATGCCTTGCTGCCAGTTAACTTACCACATTCTTCCAGTAAACTGTTTCCTTTATAGCTGATAATATTTTTTCGCCTCACTTTTTCGGGCGCGTCTTTTCTCAGATGTATATTAAAGCAACCTCGTTTCCGAGGGTCTCTCTTCTTCCCGCCAAAAGCGATTGAAAAGGGACCCGTCATGATGTATGTTGAGTTGCTTAGCAACTTCGGGACAAAATCGCGGGCTCAGTCCTGTCTGGTACATGTTTCCATGGACTTTTCCTGACTGTTTTTTTTTTTGCGATCTGAGAGATGACAAGCACGCGGGGAATAGACTGTGAACAGTCCTCTACTTTTTGCGCTGAAATCGTCGCGTCAGTGGTCACGGTCGATCGTGGAGCCGTGGAGCCGCCATCTTGGATTATTTGGCGGGCGAAATCTGGGAGAGGACAAAACTCCCCTGGGTACGGGGGGCGGGTACGGGAGTTTTTGTCCTCTCCCCAGACTTCGCTCGCCAAAATAATCCAAGATCACAATCGATCGTGACGGCGCGACGATTTTCAGCACAAAAAAATAGAGGGACTGTTCACAGTCTAACGCGGAAAGTTAGTGTAAGTAAATCAAAAGGGATATACGCTCTGATTGGTTAATTGGCCGAACCAACCAACCAAACAAATGCATCTAGGTTTTTCAAGTGAGCGTTATGTGTAGAGGCCGGATCAAAGTTGACGATCTAGTTCAAACCTCACTCTCGTTTGACGACACCCAATACTCGTGACGTGCGTCTCTCATCGACTCTTGTGCGCGCTCGTCGAATTGCAACCTTCTCAAAATTTTCATGAGAATCGCCGTCGAGAATTGTCGCTAGTGAGACAGGTTTACTATCAGCTCGTTGGATCACGCGTGATGATAATCGATGACAGTTGTAGAAAACTCTGCTCAACTCGTTGCCTTTAAGCCTGGCCTAATGGAGACGCAAGTAGACGCAAGTTTTAAAATATGAACTTGCGTACAGACTTGCGTTGGGTGGCCAAACGGACACGCAAGTTTACTCACAAGTGCACGCAAGTTGCTAAATAAGCCATTTGAATGCTCCTACGCGCGCTGCATATCAGTACTCGAAGTAAACAAAAATATTGCGCTGACCATGCGTTGGGTGTCTAGATGGTGAAAAACTTGATCTCGATCAAAATGATCACAAGTCAACTGAAGTCCGCGCAAGTCCTAGCCAAACAAATTCGCAAGTAGACACACATTGACATTTTGCGTCTCCGTTTGGATATCAACAATCTCCCTTTTTATCTCCTGTTGTTTTTTTCTACACAGATCTCACTTCTCCAAAGAGTAGATTCTGGAAAAACAAGACTTACCACGCCAAAGACTTCGAGAAAGCTAGATTCTTCTTCAACGGCACCTAAATCACCTCTTAAAGTCCCGGGTTCCCCCGTATTGACAATGCAGTACCTCAACAGACAACGATCACAATCCGAGGGGAGTGAAAGCGAACCCCCGAGTCCACCCCCGTCAGTATGGAAAGTACCGGAATATGTCGAGCCCGAATGGAACCCTGTAAACCCGAAGACAAGGCGGGATCGAAAGAGACTCGGTTAAATAACGATGTTCGTTCGGCGGCGAAAGTTAAGCTTGAGCCTCCATTTAACCAGTTTTACAATCCCGTTGTATAACAACCAGTCTAAGAAGAACCAGTTTATGAATCAGAATCCAGAAAAAAGCTTAGCGCCTTGTGAACCGAAGGCAACACCCCAACCAGAAGGATTCTCCAAGGTCAAGGACATGGACAAACCGGATAATCGACATGTCAAGTTCAACACGTATTCCAGTTTTTCCGGTTTGGATCTGTTATCTCAGTTGAAAGAGGAGAATAAGCTATCTGACACCGGAGTGAGGTCATATTCCTTATTTGGTCCGGACGAACCAAATAGCACCATATTTAGATCCCCTCTAACGGGGCATTGAGGTTTATGTATTTTTTTCTTTAAAATGGGAGTGTTAAGACATATTTGCAAATATATTATCTATATATTATGTACCTATAGAGGTTTTGGTTTTGTTTCTTGAATAAAGTTACCAAAGTTAAGCTTTAAACAATAAAACGTTTGCAAGCTACACGACTGAAGTTTCTGTTTGGGTTTGTGCTTATGGTCACGTAGTAGAGATCTTTAGATTTGATTTACCAATACAGTGGAACCCCGCTTTACGGACACCCGCTTATTACGGACAGTTTTGTTTGTCCCAACGAAAGGCTCATATATTTTCTCTTATATTAACCCGCTTCGATACGGACACCGGTTAATACGGACAACGGACACTTTTCTGTGACCCGAGTGACACGCTCTCATACAAAGTTAACCTCGCTTTACGGACACTGGTTATCTGTGCACTGAATATTTTCATTTTTCACTATTATGTGCTGATTGTACCCTGTTAGAAAAGGAAAGCTTGACTACAGGTTATTACGATTTTATTACTAAAACAGTAGCACAATATAGTGTGACGTGTTTGACAACTGTCTTTCTTCCGGTGTTTGACCGTTGCAGACGTTAAAGATCCTTAAAGTTCTCTGCTCACTGTGCTCACACAAAAGTTTCACTTCATTGGCCTTTTACTGGAGTCATTGCTTGTAGCCTTCTTCCTCTTTGACGTTTTTTGCTTGTTACATGTGTCCGTGACGTTTTTATTCTCAGAGCCCGCTTAATACGGACACTCGTTTAATACGGACACGTTAGGCGTGTCCCCCGTTGGTGTCCGTATTAACCGGGTTCCATGTACTGTAGTAAAATAACTATTACACGTAGCATAACCCAGTGGCTGACTATTGGTAAACTCGCAATCTGATTGGCTACACAGGCACCTACTATCGATCGATAGACGGCTCTCGGAGCGCGCGAACAGTTTTTTTGTGCATTACGGCCAAAAAGTATTAAACAAATAAACCGTCAATAAATCAGTTTTATCGATATTCTATATTTAATAGATCAGCCACTGGGTTATGAAAAAGTTCTTCGATCGCGGAAAAAGCTCTTCGTTCGTACAGGAACGCAGGCTAGGGTCGAGCTTGACCGATCTCATCAGGTAAACGCGTGGGCCGTCTAAACTCGTCTCAACATATCGCAAACACCTCTCCACATTGTTGAGATGGGGTGTCAAACGGCCTCGACATCGGCTCTCAACAAATGCTGAGACCGTTTAATCGAGTATTTATCCCGGATCTCCTGATCTTCTATTGAAAATCACATATCTTGCTCTTCGGAATCCAACTCATAAATGTTCCAAATCCTTTCAAACACATTGTCTGATACTTTTAGCTGTAATTTATTCCTCCATTAACCCTATTCTGCCTGGGCTTTTTTTTTTGAGCCTGGGGTGGGGGGGGGGGGGGGGGGGGCAGATAGTGCCCCCCCCCCCCCCCCTATGTATCTCGAAAAGTATGACGCTATGAAAATGAAACTTACATGGTGTGTAAAGCATCCGAAAATCTTTATTTTAGTGGCAGTCACGTGTCAATTATGACGTCATACACGCCATAATGACGTCATACGTTAAAAAAATCCGCCATCTTGGATCCTAAATCTTGGATTTCTAAATTGTTCAGAAATGTCGGAAAATCTCCAAATTTGCTTTGAAAAAATCAAGAAAAATATAAAGATGCTAAAACGGCAAAGATTTTGGAAGGATTTCATCGTAAAAAGCAAACATTTTATGAAAACTGAAAATTAAGCTAAAAAATCAACAAATTTGGGTAAAACGATCTGTATCTCGAAAAGTATTTGTGCTATAAAAATGAAACTTATGTGGTGAATAAAGCATTCAAACATGTTTATTTTAGTGGCAATTACGAATCAATTATGATATCATATCACGCCGAAGTAACGTCATACTTTAAACCTGTCCGCCATCTTGGATCCGCCATCTTGGATTTTTCCATTGTTCAGAAATGTCAGAAAATCACCAAATTCGATTTGAAAAAATCGAAAACAATATAAGGATGCAAAAACTGCAAAGATTTTGGAAGAAACTCTTCGTAAAAAGCGAAAATCTTATGAAAACGGACATTTAAACTGAAAATACCAAATTTGGCTAAAACGGCCTGTCAAAACTTGGTTGCCATGGAAACATCAAGTCACGTGATCAAAAAATTGGCACACCAAAATGTTCCCAGATAATTTTTAGGAAAAGTCATAAAGTTTGGCTATGATTGCTTGAATGCTCTTTAAGTACGATAAATTTGAAGTCAGCGCGGGCACTTTCTGCCCCCCCCCCCCCCCCCCCAGGCAGAATAGGGTTAACGTTCTTTGATGAGAACTCAAACGTTCGCTTTGAACTGATGAATCGAAAATAAAACGGCTTTTGATCGATGTACAAGCACGCTTGAATTGATGTAATAAGTGAGCTTCGTAGAGACGCACATCGTTGGTGTAAATATCTGTTGTCCAATGTACGTAGTCACCTCACTGGGCAACGTGACTAAAGCTGAATTATTTCGGCAATGGGTGGTCGTAGCATTTCTCGACACAAAACTCCATGTTCTCAAACTCTCGTAACATATACTTCAAATTTGAACGACGAGGCTCGAAGGGCAGATAGTGGCATATATGGGCATCGGCCGCTTAATAAATTGAACAAAAAATGATTGATTAGTTAAAATGCAACTCAAATACGTGGCAGTTGATAAAACAGTTGTTTTTATCAATGATTATTTTGATAGCTCACTTCCGATTCAAACAACAAAAGGGAACTTTGTGACAAGCTCAAGAAAGATCACAGACAGATAATCCTGTGTTTAAGTAGTCCATGTTTCAAGATGACTTGGTCCACTACTACTGATTAAAGAGTAATCTTGATTTCTATGATTCAACAAAGTTTATGTCGTGTGTGGTGCTTTTTTGAATTCGTTTCCATCCATATGTAAAGACTGAGATCAGGAAGCTACCGTATGTAAACATTTTCAATATTTTTCCACAGGCAGTAGAGGATCAAAATTGGACTTTTTCGAGTTTCGATTTATATGCTTTATACGATGACCTTTGTGAGTCGATCTATTCGGCTTTATACGCGGTGTATTGCGTTACTACATTATTCGATCATTAAGTACCCGCTGGGACGACAAAGAGAAAACAATAACAAGATCGAATAACGCAGTAACGCAATTCGACTCCTCTGCTCCCTGTGTCATTTCAAGTCATCAAGTTTCATTTCTGCTGAAGTAAGAAAGACGACTTTTTGTTTGTTATCCAACTACATTCTGAAACTCTGCATCAGCACATACATGATCAGCTTCACAGATTAGTATTAAAAAGAATCACTGTTTCTTATGCACACATCTTTTATTTCTCCCCCGCAAGTATTTGAATTATTCATCTCTTGTAGGAAAAGACGATTAATAAGCTTATTCCTGACTTCATAGGTTTAACTTTAAGATGCTCAGCTTCACAGATCAGTATTAAAAATAATCACTTTTCTTATGCACACATTTTTGATTTCTAGACAGAAAGTATTTGAATTATTCATCTCTTGTAGGAAAAGTGTGAATGTTAAAACCTTTCACGACAAACGATTAATAAGCTTATTCCAGACTTCATAGGTTAACTTTAAGATTACTGTGTAGAAACTGAAATATATATCTAAATGCCATCAACTAATGACAAATAGTCATTTGAAAACATCCCTTAATTTATCTTAATACCACTAATCCAAGGACACTAATCACGTTTACAAAAACATATACCACGGGGTATCATAACTGCGATCAGGAAGAGAAATCCCAATGCGGATTGCTTCATGCTCATAGCACAATACCTCTATTGCATCATCTTTACATGACCAGAGATTGCGTCATGTCAACCGTGGGATCGAATAACGAGAAAAGGTCACACAACAAAATTTAGCACATTTTGCAACAACACTGCTGTTTCACGCTGTGGGACATTTGTCTTTGCTTTTTCCAATGCGATTACTGTAATAAACTAAATACATCTACGCACTTACACGACACTACAGAAAGAATGTGGAAGAGAAATTCTCTCCTGGCTAATTTTAGACCGTGATGTTGTGCGATAACATCATGTCAACCGTGAAGAGGACTAAGGCTAGCGACATGAAAAAAAAAGTGCATTTCTTGAAGCGGCTCGATGCCCATGATGCATCGGCCGCTTAAAAAAAAAAAAAATTGGGGTTAAAAACGATCTGTATCTCAAAAGTTATTTGTGCTATAAAAATGAAACTTATGTGGTGTATAAAACATTCAAACATGTTTATTTTAGTGACAATCACGAATCAATTGTGATATCATATCACGCCAAAATAACGTCATACTTTAAAAATGTCCGCCATCTTGGATTTTTAAATTGTTCAGAAATGTCAGAAAATCACCAAATTTGATTTGAAAACATCGAAAACAATATAAGGATGCAACAATTGCAAAGATTGTGGAGGAAACTATTCGTAGAAAGCGGAAGTCTCGTGAAAACTGAAAATTAAGCTGAAAATACCAAATTTGGCTAAAACGGCCTGTCAAAACTCGGTTGCCATGGAAACATCAAGTCACGTGATCAAAATATTGACACCCCAAAATGTTCCCAGTTAATTTTAGGAAAAGTCATAAAGTTTGGCTATGATTGCTTGAATGCTCTTTAAGTACGATAAATTTGAAGTCAGCGCGGGCACTTTCTGCCCCCCCCACCCCCCCATCCCCCTTAGGTGGCCCGCGGTTATTTATTGGAGCGGAGGTTCCCTTTTTTAAAACTACTTTTGGGCAGGAAAGTGTCAACCGATTTCTCTAATTTTTGGTATTCAAAATAAGGAATCTCTAAATTTTAGAAGGCTTTTAATTTTAGGGCAAAGATTTAAGATTTAGAGATACAAGCGCTATTAGAAAACCTTGTTTTTTACGAAATCGCGAATATTTTCATAAAACGAAGATATATTTTTTTCTAATTACGTTCAATAAGTTCCAAGACTTCAATGTTTACTGTGAGCAAGTTTCCACAAAATCGGCTGGCATAGAAATTGCTGCACAGTTCACTGCTGAATTTTAGCTTCAAAATAATATGCTCGTGTATTTGCTTCATCTGTTGCAAGAACGCTCAATAATGCTAAGATCGTACCTATTGTTAGAAAGCTTGACACCACCTAAACCTTTGCTGAATAATCGGAAAAGATCGGAAATTCCCAGTAAAAGTTATAAGCAAACGAAGAACGAGATGTTTATAGTGCGTAATTTGTGAATTTCAAAATATTCACGTTTGTTCGACTTGTGAAAAAACTACCGATTTTGTTTTCCGTAATTGTTAAGTATGATAAAATCCAGCATATATGAAAACGACCTCGCCTAGTTTTGGGCGTGTAGCCTCGACGAAGCTCGGCGAATTAAGTCGTCAAGTTAGCTACTTCATGTCCTCCATTTTACCAATGCTTTGAAAACCCCTCGTCTTCCGTAAATTATTCAAATTTGCCGCGTTGTGGGATTTTTTTTGCACTTGGGAATTTTACGGATCATCGAAAATTTAAATGATATATGAACGATCAATGACATTCCAAGGAAATTTTCGATGATCCGTAATTCCCAAGTGACAAATAAATTCCAGAACGCGGCAAATTTGAATAATTAACGGAACACGTGGGGTTTTCCTAGCATTTGTAAAATGGAAGACATGAAGCAGCTAAATTGACGAGCCAAATTCCCGAGCTTCATCGACGCTATACGCCTGAAACAAGGTTAGGCCGTTTGTATATATGCTGTATTTTATCATACTTAGAAATAAGCGAAAACAAATCGGTAGTTTTTTCAAAAGTCGAACAAACTTGAATATCTTTAAATTCACAAATTACGCACATAAACATCTTGTTCTTCATTCGCTTATAGCTTTTCCTTGGAGTTTCCGATCTTTTCCGATTATTCAGCAAAGTTTTTAGATAACATTAAGCTTTCCAATGATAGGTGCGATATAATAATTATTTTAGCGTTCTTGCAACAGCTGAAGAAATACACAAGCATATCATTTTGAAGTGAAAATTAAGCAGTGAACTGTGTAGCAATTTCTATGCAGCCGTTTTTGTGGAAACTTGCTCACAGTAAACCTTGAAGTCTTGGAACTTATTGAACGTAATTAGAAAAAAATCTATCTTTATCTAAAATTAAAAGCCTTCTATAATTGGAAGATTCCTTGTTTAGATTACCAAACATTACAGAAATCGGTTATTAACGCTTTCATGCGGAAAATTAGTTTTTAAAAAGGGAGCCTCCGCTCCAATAAATAACCGCGGGCCACCTTAAAAACGAAAACCTTGAGGAAGATGTTTATCTGGTTTAAAGGATCACAAAGTGAAAAAATACAATAATCATTCATACATCAGTACGCCCAGTACGCACTTCCATCGCCTCATCGGCCGCCATGTTTTTCTAGCTTTTCTTCTTGGCTTTACACAACTTTACACAACCCCCCCCCCCCCCCCCCCACCCCCCCCCCCCCCCTGATTCATGCATTTGTTTCGGCTCATGTGAAGTTCGGCGTATGAATCAAAGCCGGTTCACAGCCGTTTTTCCCGGCTGAGCCAGGCGGGAAGAACGACTGAGCCGATCAAATTCATTCAGCCGTTCTGAATTGATTTCAGACGCCGTACCTCACATGAACTTAATTCATCGAATTAGATTCGGCTCATGTGAAGTACGGCGTCTGAACTGGGCCCAAGTTAGCTTCGTATGTAAATTGTCCATTTCGGATAATGTGATTTTATCTAGAGAATTTTTCCTTGTTTATCTAATAGTCATTTGAAAGAAACAATTCCCTGGGATTAACATCACATGGTCTGAAATGGGGCAACAAACAAACCGAGCTAAAGAGGTTTATTGTTGGCCTTACTGTACTGACGCACTACAATAGTTCAGATAACTATTTTGTCGGAAAAACAACCCGTGAGGCGACGATTTTATTTTAGTTTTTTATATTAACCTCATTCCTTGCAATAGGTCATTTCCGAAGTTGCCTTTTGCCTGTTTCAAAACCGACGAGTCCTGGTGCACAACCTTTTATATGGAACTGAGTTTTACTTGCACTTTCATTATCTTGCAAATCAGGACTCGTTTAAGCCTAGTTTCCATATGATCGCAACGAACGATGCTTTAGAAACAGCCGGGCAAAACACAACGGAAATTCCTTCATCGGTATAATTGTCTACATGACGAAAACCACGAGAAAACCCATCAACATGATCATCGTAAACATGGCCATGTCCGATCTGCTGTTTCCAATTTTCCCGTACCCGCGGTTACTATAACAGGTCCTAACTGGATTGTCAGTGGTCCTCCTTATGTAAGCTGTCTTCCTTCTTAGCCGATGTCTCCAATGCTGTGTCTATTCAGAGCCTGGTTCTGATAGCAGTGGATCGATTTGGTGCTGTTGTATTTCCCTTCCGCTCCCTACGCATCAGTTCTTCATTCTCGCCCGCACTTGGATCGTCGCGATGGCTATAACTGAACTCCCCATATCTCTTCGCGCGCAAACTGATTGAATATCCAGGAGGGCTGGCGTG
>MU827143.1:0-10901 GCA_029204205.1 Desmophyllum pertusum | reverse complement strand
TAACATCCTTGCATGGCGATACAAAAGCGAAGAGGGATCAAAAACAGCAGCTCACATGTAAAAAAAGTGCTCTGTGCTCAGTCAGGAGCCAATAATTGATGATGTTAATAGTTTTAGGCTTCCGTGCTCAGCATAAATAAAATAAACAATAAGAAATAGTTTTCCGGCTTTCGCGCTCAGTGTTTTCAGAGGAGTGACTTTACGGGCCAGCTGTTCAAATTAGGGCCATTGTCCGTTTATTTTTAGGCTATTTGTCAATTTAGATTGTTTGATAAAGGACACGTACGTTTTGTCAGTTCAAGAAATGGTTCGCTCCTCAGTACGTGTCATTAATTTTGTCAACAGTGACTTGATTCAGGTTCAGTTTCGAACACGAGGCTGACGGACACCGATATTCTCAGTCAATGTATAAAGCCTGAATGCCATTCCAGATCAACCCTAGCTCGTTCTCGCTTAGCTAACGTGTAACCCTTTCACTCCCAGAGTCAAACTCTTGAGTTAATAAATGTGGTAGTACCTTTTGAGTCTCAAAAAGAGAGAAACAATTTTAAGCAAAAAAATAATTAGAAAAGGGCGATTTACCGGTTCAGAACAGAGTATTTACTGCTTTAGAACAGGTCAAAGGGTTGTACTTGCGGGATAAAACCCTAGTGTGTGACCATTCAAATGAAAGCTATTGAGCAGTACTTTGATGTGGTGCCGTTTGTTTTTGACAATTTTGTCAAATGAAATTCAATATTTTTTACTCGGTTTTGAACTTAGCAGTCTTGAGAGTGAAAGGGTTAACATTAATGGAAAGGCGAGAGACTGCTCACAGTCAGACTTTTCATAGCCTAGCTCTTTTAATTAAATTTCCCAACGTTTACACTAACGAGATGATCGATGAGATCAGAATTGAACGAGGGGTCAACGAGATATACTGATAGAACAGGGGAATCGAAGTCAGTTATATATCATGCATGTCTGAGGAGGGAATTATTTTCACGACGTCTTCAGTTCAAGATTTACAAATTAAATTTATACCAACATGCTCAGTGGTACACACAAAGAAACGTGTAAACATAACATGTGAAAAACAAACGGAAATAATAACACTCAACTCGGCACAAGACATAACCTGTCATAGCCGGAGACATCAACGAAAGTAACGTCGAAGCAAATTATTCCTCGCGAAGCGAGGCCGAAGGCCTCGCGTAGCGGGGTTTATAATTCTGTCCCCCAAGAGCTGACGCGAGAGCAATTCTCGTGTGGCCTTTACGGTCATATTTATTTATTTATTTATTTATTTATTTATTTAATTGTTTGTTTGTGGAGTTGGGGGTTGACATGACGTCACACGGCGCGCTCGTGGCCTAATGGCTTAAGGCGCTAACTTTTAAATCTGATCTTCGGATGAGGGCGTGAGTTCAAATCCGACATGGTCCTTCTTTTTTTTCTTTTTTTTTTTTCTCGGTCAAATCCAGGCCGTTCTTTTTTTTAACCCCCTTTTCTTTGCTTAATAACATTGACTTCGACGTAATCTTTGTACACGTAAATGTAGAAACAGGAACGGCTGCTGAAGAATAACAATTTTTACTCCAGGTTTGTTTATCGAACAATTTATTCTCGCGAAGCGAGCCGAGCCTCGCGTAGCGGGGTTTATAATTCTGTCCCCCAAGGGCTGAAGCGGGGGCAATTCTCGTGTGGCCTTTACGGTCATATTTATTTATTTATTTATTTATTTATTTATTTATTTATTTATTTAATTGTTTGTTTGTGGAGTTGGGGGTTGACATGACGTCACACGGCGCGCTCGTGGCCTAATGGCTTAAGGCGCTACCTTTTAAATCTGTTCTTCGGGTTTGAGGGCGTGGGTTCAAATCCGTCATGGTCCTTCTTTTTTTTTTTTTTTTTTTTTTTCGGTTCAAATCCAGGCCGTTCTTTTTTTAACCCCTTTTCTTTGCTTAATAACATTGACTTCGCCGTAATCTTTGTACACGTAAATGTAGTAACAGGAACGGCTGCTGAAGAAAAACAATTTTTACTCCAAGTTTGTTTATCGAACAAATTTATATACGGGTCATTTGTGAAAAAAACCGGCTTTATTAAATCCATTATCAACAACAGGAAAAGGAAAGACGACTCAGGCATTTCTCAAAGTACGATCAACATATGGCTTAGTTTTCATTGTAGACGCGAAGACTTGTGTCTGAAAATAATTCGCCGATCCGATATTGCGAAGAAGATTTTACCTACAAAAGCGAGGTGGTTTCAGTTCATTCGGGGGGAAAACAGTACAAGATCGCTACAATTTTATTACAGATATCGAGAGACGAGCGAACTCCAATCGAAAAACCAAAATCCGGTGGCATAGCAAAAACACGGCGTTCGTCCGGCGATTCTCAGAAACCCTGCAGAGATTCTTGGAAACCTTGCAGAGAATAAGGTAAACTGTCGGCCGAAAACGAATGCAGTAGGGGACGCGATTGTGCACGTTTCGCGATTTCTAAGGCGAATGATATCGTGTTGTTTTTCGCCTTGATTTTTTCTCATTTCATCAGCAGCATGGAAAAAGCAAAGGGCGTCAGAAGAAAGGTAAGTGTGATAAAAGATCAAGTCTAGGGTGTTTGTTTCGATATTTTGGTGACATAAACTAGCAATGATTTTGGCTTACATGTAAACTGTCTAAAAATGCTGGCTCCCAAATATGGCGTCGTAAATTTTCTGTAATTTTATAGTCGGATGATACGCCGTTTATGCATCGAGGTTTGAAGGATCGAAGCCAGAATTCCCCTGATTTTAAAGTTCAATTAAATGGAGGTATGAGGTCGACACCCCATCGCACCTCTTACGGTTTTTTCGCTACTTTGAATTTAAGGTGATGGTTGAATTTTGAAGGAAATAAACATTACAAACAAACACCTTGCATTGTGGATGTCACGAGATAACCAGCAATGAAACAAAGCGATTGTAGGAGCGTATTTACCTCCAAATTTATTTTCTGTCGGCCATCAATCAAGGGAGATGGCTGTATAATTGTAAAATAATAAACTTCATTTGCATGACTATATATATTACAAGTTATAAATATATATTCTGGCGATGTGTAGGGTAAATTTTTTTGTTCATTTCTCCTCAGGGGACTGTTTGGCATTGAAGTTGTCTTTCATAATCCATGCAAACTAGCACCCTGATTTTTTACATGTTATTTTTCCTCTTATGTTTTGTAGGAAAATCAATGTTAAATCACCTATCCAGCTATTAATTCTAGCAATATTGCATCTCTATTGTTGTGTTGGTTTATCTTTTGACCCAGTATATGACTGTTAGCCCCAAAATTCAGTCAATATCCAATTTACAAGTAGGTCAATATTTTCTGTTAATTTTTTTCTCAACAGGGAAACGAGTATATGCAGAAAATTTGATTGAAGAAGTGATAATTTCCAGGACTGAAGAAAAAACACATTCCTGTTTATATCCAGTCTGAGTTTGCTTGTAGTTGCGCAATAAGCTGCTAGTGTTCTTTTATGAGGAGTGAAAAAACAGCTTTCCATGTAACTGATTTACAATTTTATGTTTTGGAATAATATAACCGGTACCCCAATGAACATACAAAGTTGTTAACTGGTTATGGCCAATTTTCTATAATATCTAGTATTGACAATCTAATTATTATAGGTGTTCTTTATTAATATGGAGCTTTTTAAGTACTATTTGGTCCATGCGTTCATTTTACCTATGCCTTCAAAAGAAAATGTGCAGTTCCAGAAAAAAATAACCATTACCCACCCCAAGAAAGGTCATTGGAAAATTCCCGAGGGGGAGGGGGATTTCAAAAGCCGAAAACTGTTAAAGAAAAAGTATGGCAGCTAAACCTGGAATTTCCAGGGGTTGGTTCAAACCAACAAAACTACCGCGAGGGGGTATGGATATTTTCTGGAACCACACAATATTTCCCATTCCAGTTTCGGATTTCAGGAAGTGCACAAAGGTGGGGGTAGGTGGGTGGTTAAGTGGAGATGGGGCATTTCCTTGCTCTAATGAATAGGGAAGGGTTAAGGGAAGACTTTCCGTTCCTCATTCCTCATATAAGGGGGGGGGGGGCACTAATGTTTTGCACTTCACTATAAGGGGGGTGATGATGGCCAGGCCCCTCCCCTAAATTCCACACTGCCTCCACATATAACAGAATGGCCAACAAAGAAAAATTCAGGTCTCTTCTCCATCCCACGGCCTACATGATACATAGTCAGAGATTTGGACTCATTATAACAACCCCTCTCCATCTCCCCAATCCACAACCACCCATCCAATAGTATCCCCCTCCAAAACAATCTCTTCAAATTTGTCAACACTCTCTTCGCCCCTATTCAAGCCAAGTAATCCACTCTTGCAAAATTCGTATTTATAAAAATAAAATTGTCTCTAAAAAAGAGATTCTTCCTCCCTATTCTTCAAAGTAATCCACCCAGCCAAATTCTTATATATGACCCGTTAATCCTCCCCCCCACCCCCCCCCCACACCCCTCCACACACACCAAAAAAAGGCACTTCCCGAGGCTTCCCGCGAGGACCTGCGAGTCACGTGTTACTAGTATACGGATCATTTGTGAAAAAAAACCCCGGCTTTATTAAATCCGTTATCAACAACAGGAAAAGGAAGACGACTCAGGAATGTCTCAAAGTACGATCAACATATGGCTTAGTTTTCATTGTAGACGCGAAGACTTGTGTCTGAAAATAATTCGCCGATCCGATATTGCGAAGAAGATTTTACCTACAAAAGCGAGGTGGTTTCAGATCATTCGGACGGAAAAGTGGGGAAAACAGTACAAGAGCGCTACAATTTATTACAGATGTCGGGAGACGAGCGAACTCCAATCGAAACCAAAACCCGGTGGCATAGCAAAAACACGGCGTTCGTCCGGCGATTCTCAGAAACCTTGCAGCGATTCTTGGAAACCTTGCAGATCAAATCGCAGCGTGCCCGTTACTAGGCAACAAAAGCTTCGCGAGGGCCTGCGAGTCACGTATTACTAGTTAATATTCATTCGGTTCATGGACTTACGTAAATTATTCCTCGCGAAGCGAGGCCGAAGGCCTCGCGTAGCGGGGTTTATAATTCTGTCCCCCAAGAGCTCACGCGAGAGCAATTCTCGTGTGGCCTTTACGATCATAAATGTTTGTGGAGTTGGGGGATGTCATGACGTCACACGGCGCGCTCGTGGCCTGATGGCTTAAGGCGCTAACTTTTAAATCTGATCTTCGGGATTGAGGGCGTGAGTTCAAATCCTAAATGTTTTGTTGTTTTTTTCGGTTCGAATCCAGGCCGTTCTTTTTTAACCCCTTTTCTTTGCTTAATAACATTGACTTCGACGTAATCTTTGTACACGTAAATGTAGAAACAGGAACGGCTGCTGAAGAATAACAATTTTTACTCCAAGTTTGTTTATCGAACGAATTTATATACGGGTCATTTGTGAAAAAAAAACCCGGCTTTATTAAATCCGTTATCAACAACAGGAAAAGGAAAGACGACTCAGGAATGTCTCAAAGTACGATCAACATATGGCTTAGTTTCCATTGTAGACGTGAAGACTTGTGTCTGAAAATAATTCGCCGATCCGATATTGCGAAGAAGATTTTACCTACAAAAGCGAGGTGGTTTCAGATCATTCGGACGGAAAAGTGGGGAAAACAGTACAAGAGCGCTACAATTTATTACGGATGTCGGGAGACGAGCGAACTCCAATCGAAACCAAAACCCGGTGGCATAGCAAAAACACGGCGTTCGTCCGGCGATTCTCAGAAACCTTGCAGCGATTCTTGGAAACCTTGCAGATCAAATCGCAGCGTGCCCGTTACTAGGCAACAAAAGCTTCGCGAGGACCTGCGAGTCACGTATTACTAGTTTAGTACATGTTTTCGATTTCTGACTGAGAGGGAGTTTGCACAACTGTATTTTCTTGGAAACGTTTCAAAAGTCCAGTTTGTTCGGGTTCTTTTTTGTTTTTGTTTTTTGTTAGGCCATACATGGAAAACCCCAAACCCTCGAGCGTACCAATAGGCTTTGCCAGGAGCCCCCCTCCCCCCCCCCCCCCCCCCCACCCCTACTCCCGTTAAGGTATTTATTCGGAATCCCTGAGCCGGCTGAGCGCAGAGCCTTTACATGTAGTAACTGAACGTTTACCCCAAGATAGGAAAAACGCGACAGTGCATGAGTGTTTGTACTCATTTTTGAAGGAAATGGTACTGAGTGTTACTCGGCATGCATCTCGGTAGCCCCGCGGGAGCGACGCGGAAACGACGCGGGAGCTGCACGCGCGCGCGCGCATAACTGCACTTCCGCCAGAATGACGATCACTTCGACGTAAACAGTGGCGGGAATGGCGCACATTTCAGGTGTGGATTTCTATTATAATTTTCCTGCAAATGTTCAAGCTTGGAGGGAAAATGTCTTCGCCCACAAAGCAAGTTAGTGTTCGCAGACTTCCTCCACTTCCGAATCAGATAACGTTGCGAAATTTTAGGGAGAATGGAAACGCAAGCGAAGAAACCCACGCTGGAGGAGGAGGAAGCCTCAAAGGCAAACCTTCTGGAGGTGAGTCTTTTAAACAGGAGAATTTTCTTTGAAATGTCAATCGTGTTTAAACTGTAACAAGCTGTGAATGTTTTCGATATTCCTCCGATTCTGCGTCTCAAAATTGGTGAAGTGTGCACATGTATTTGAACGATAAACACTCTATTTGCACTGTATGAAAATTATTATGCATAAGACCTTATCGAAAACAAGTTGTCAACGTCGCATATAAATTTTTGGTTTTGGTTTACAACAACGTGACACTTTCCCTAGCAAGCTTGGCGATGAAATCTTAATGGCGATGTTTGCGATCGCCTGAGCGGCGAGCAGGAAGCAAGTTTAATAGAAATTATAAATTTGTCAAGGTGAAAGTCTAAATTTCGCATTGTGTTTATTTCTTCACGCAGAATTTTATCTTTGATTGAAGTACGTCCGTTCCCATAGGGACTGAAATGCGAGCTTATATTACTGTAAAAGACTTGAGCTCTAAAATATTAGGTGAATAAGCTTTTTTAATCTCTTGGTGAGTTGTCGATTTATCGCTATCAGTAAGTTGTTTTAAATATGGTTTGCGCCCGCGGCAAGTTAATTCTGTTTCGTTCATACAGGAGGCCAGTTTTTTTCTCTTTTTTGGCAACTTAATTGCTTCTTTTTTATTGCGATTTCATCACAGGTAGATCTGATGCAAATGCAAATTTTGCATCAACTCAAATAAGGGACAAATTAACCAAAGAAAACGGTTTACTGTTTATCAATTTTAGACCTGAAATTGCACGCGCGAAAAAAAAAATCAATTTCACGTTTAGCAGTTTTTAATATTAAAAACATTTCGATCGCTGTTGTGAATCGAATGTCTGTGATTTTTGTATTTTGGAAGTACGGAGATTATATTTACAGACGATGAAGCTATTCTAAGCGAGAGATCATTACTTATTTATGGTAAAAACGACCACTGAACCTTTTAGGCTAACGCGATCGAAATAGCGAAAACATGTCAAGAAAAAGACATCTGCTGAACGTTGTAAACATCGGAAATGAAATTTTCGAACAATCGAGATTGATTATTTCCATACCAAGATGTTTACATGTTATATCAGAAAAGCTTTTGAATGCCACATGAAAACATCATTGTGAGAGTTGCGAGCGAAAACCGACAGGTCGTAATGTTTACCTAATCCCTTTACATCCGGTTTCAGTTGTCTCATTGGTTAATATAGAAACAGGCAATTAAAAAACTACAATTAAAACTACAAATTTGTACACATTACTTATTTACTATCTATTAATATTTTATTTTTGTACTTATTTTTAAATAGCCTAAATTTCAGCCGTCTACTCTGTCTCTTACTCCAAGAGGGACTGTATAAGGAGGAGGCTAGTATAAAGCGACAGAGGAGACTGAAATTCAGGCTAATTTTTAAAATGTAATTTAATTAATTAATTAATTTGTTTATTTTAGATATTTTCTATCAATTTAGTTAAGTATAAAACAACTATTTTGCTTCTTTAATTTCTATTCACCCTTATTTCTGAAGGTGCTCCTTGTAATTTGATAACTAAAGTTTACAGTTTACCTACAATAGCTAATTTGCATGATGACAGACGTTTTTTGGATATTTAACAGATTTTGGCTCCCTTAATTCGGTCATCCTATTCTTTTCTAGACTGCTTGCAGCCCCTCTTTCTCTTAGGGTCCTTCAGGAGCGCGTTCATAAAAAATGGCCGTCGAACAAGAAGGGGCTGGGGCGAGTCGAGAAAGAGAGAGCGCGCTCCCAAGTCTCGCCCCAAGCCTTCCTGTCCCAATTTCTCGCGCGCGCTCTTCGATTGTGTATTTCGAGAGAAAAACAGGCTGCAAGCAGTCTAAATCTTTTCTCCCTTAATCTCCTCACCGCGGAGGCTATATTCATAGGCTTTTCATGACTCCCTAAGGGGAAACATTTTCAGTGAGTCGAAACTTACATGAAATTAATTTTGTAGGCCTTGAAATAAGTGAAAAATTACTTCTGAATGTACATACATGTAGTCACTATTTAGTATACCGTAAAACCTCGAAAAGAAGCCTATGGCTTGTTTTCTATTAAGGACCCTTGGGTGGGCTTCATTTCCGAGATGGTCTCTTTCAAGATTACTTTGCACAACGACAGAGGGGCTTACTTTCGAGATGGGCTTCTCAGATCGAGATAAGCCCACTTGGATTTTTTCTTGAGGTTTTACGTAGTATTGCAGACCGATCACAAAAATGCAAATGCCTATTAAACAGACGTGTACAAATATTAAACTTCTGAATTTCTTAACAGCAGCTCTCTCTGAGATGCGAGTCAAGGAGTATCTTATCGCCAACCCTCAAGTGCTGGAGGATTTCATTATGGCAGACATCAGCCAGGAGCAGCTAGAAAGATGGCTGATCAGAAAAACGCAATCCGTGGAACATATCACTGGGGATGGAAGTAATGGTGCAAATTAAAAATGAACCTAATGATATACATATAATATATACGGCATTGACTTGTTATACCGGGTGCAGTGTATGTGCTGTAGGTATAAATTAACCCTGAGGGGTGGGGGGGGAGTAAGCTAGCAGTCGTTTCCTTTCCGAGAGCTCTGGGTGGGAAGCACGTGAAGGCATGGAGCACGAAAAGGAGCAAAAAAAATTGGGAGGCAGGAGGGGTGAGGAAGCCCTTCCTTACCCCTCCCCCTTCCCAATTTTTTCCCGCATTCTCGGAAAGGAAACGTCTGCTACGCAGGCTAAATTTATTGGGGGTGCTTCAGTGGTACCAGAAATCTTACTTTGTGGGTGTAGCTCAAATTTGTTTTTACCACTAAATTAAGGTTGGCCATCCTGAAAGAAATGGTGAGGAAAATATTTATTAGCCTATTAAATGGTTGTATATCAGATGATGTATTTTTAGAACTCAATTATTCTGTATAAAATTTGTCGTATAGATACTTCTTTATATTTATAATGAAAAACTGACTTCGATTTTATTAATTTTAATTTTATGTTTATTATTTTAATTTTTATGTTTTATTTAATATTGGAAGGGCTCCAGGCAAAAACGTCCCCTTGGTTATCGGTTCCTTTTGTTTCTTTTGTTTCCCCCCTAAAAAACAAGGGGACATTTTAGCCCGGAGCCCCTTTTTAATTTTTTTATTTACAGCTAGTCTTTGGTCTAATTTAATTGCTTGCATATAAATTTTGGTCATTAAATGCTTAAAATTCACCTAAATTACTTCACAGGAGCATGCGTGTTAATCACCTCCCTGTTTCCAGACCACCTACTATACTTGCAATAAATTGGACTGAGCTACATTGTACGACTTATCAACAAATTCATCGCATTTATAATGAATTGTCAACTGACCTGGATTTTTTTATTATTTCATGTTTTTTTTTTTAGTTTTATTATATTTTTCTTTTTCATTTTTTTCATTTTTATTAAATTATTAGTTTTGTTAAATTACAGCTACTAACTTTTGGTCTTAATTGGTTGCATATAAATTTTGGCCATATTGCTTCAAATTCACCAGTCCTATTAACTTCACAGGAGCGTGTTAATCACCTCCCTGTTTCCAGACCACTTACTCGCAATCGGACTTAGCTACGACTTATCAACACATTTCATCATGTGTCCAGTAAATGCACTTAGTAGTAAGTAGATTGATTGGACGTTTTTAAATTATTAATTCCTCTCTTGTTATAGGAGTGAGGCCCTCCCTCTCCAAATGGAAGGTAACATTATTATTATGTCTACAAAATTTAGCACACAATTTTGTTTTGGTTATTATTTTGCCTATTAATTTTGTTTAATTTTGTTGACTTTAATTTTCAATAATATTGGATTTATTATATTTGTTTGGTCAATAGTTTTGCGTTCATACGGACAAGCGTAAAATGCTACAGCAGCTGACAAAAGATATCAATCAACAACCAAAGAAAGTGAGGGTAATGTACGAGCTCGTCAAAAGTGTTGCAGCAGGTGAATACACAGCTAATATTCCATTTCTACTTGTAAAAATAAATTAAATATTTGTTTACAACACAGCCAATTTTTTGTTTTTGTTTTCAAAGACATATAACTATAAGTTAGTTGATGTTTCTTTTTGCTAGTTTGATAAGCAGTTCTTATTGTATTATTTATTTAATATTAGTTATGAAATAACTTTTACTTTATCCCATTGATTTAATATTTATTGATTTAATAGTATTATTGATGTTAATATTATTTATTATTTATTTATTAATAAAATTTAAATAATATTTAAAATATAATATTTATTTAAATAATATTTACATGTAGTTATAATATTTATTTATAATATTTATATTATTTATTTAATATTT
>MU827142.1:0-10948 GCA_029204205.1 Desmophyllum pertusum | reverse complement strand
AGGGTTACCCTCCTCCCCGAGCCATCTTTTACCTCGTTCCGTTTTGTGAACTCAATTTAATTTAGGTAAAAGTAACATATTTGCCATACTTTTCAATGATATAACATAGTTCATTGCAAAACATGATTGTATTTTATTTTCTATCAACACGCGAACAAAATTTCTTAACTAAATCTCAGCCTCGATATTCTTATAAACAAGATTCTTACAAAAGAAAAAAAAGTGTATGCGAGTTTAAACCCGTGAAATACTCTTGCCAGGCATAAATTTTCAACAGACTTTTCGCACAAATTTATGTACAGCTTTATGGATTCACTGAGCCGGTTTCATGTTTATGCTAATATTGCGCCAACAATTCGGCTTGTAGCGAGGTTTCTATATATTTAACAAATAAAGAAGCCAAAACCATGTATTATACTGTCATAAAACACGACGGGAATTTGAGAACACGAGAGAAATTTAGAAAACACGAGCCGCAGGCGAGTGTTTTCTAAATTTCTCAAGTGTTCTCAAAATTCCCGGAGTGTTTTATGACAGTATAATACATGGTTTTGGCTTCTTTATGTGCTTTAAAATATAGATTTAACGCGCGCGAAACGATAAAACACGGCTTTTCTATGATTTATACTCTGATAAAACATGGTTTTTTAACCAATCAGAGCGCGCGCATTTTCCAGTCTATGTTTTAATAACGAATAAACTTATCATTAGGCCATATAAATATACCCCATTTAAGGCGGGACTTAACCTAAATGCCATTTTTTCCGCGACTTAACATGGGTTTAATGGAAATATCTCGTTCACGTTTCAAGCAATCCAAAAACTCTATGCTCATCCCACGAATCTATGTTATGGAGTGTTTTTGTAAATTTTTGGGTGATTTTTTTTGGGTATATTTGAGAGGAAAATAGAGATTACTTCATGGTTGGTGAGCGCGTACGATTTTTATTCACGAGTTGTGAAGAATAACAAACGAACGAGCGAGCGCAGCGAGCGAGTGAGTTTGTTATTCTTCACAACGAGTGAATAAAAATCGTACAAGCGAACTAACCATGAAGTAATTTGTTTATTACATGAGTACTGAGATATTACAATGTTGAGTGAAAAAATATATTTTTTCAAAATCGCCGTCGCCGAGGCGAAAGCAAAGTTTCACATAATCTTAACTCAGCTCAACTGCAAACTGAATTCGGCAAGTTTAATTCGACACCAAAAATATTCTACAGAGCAAATAGTCAGCTGATCAATTCAAGAAATGCAATTAAAATGTACTCCAGTCAGTAAACGAGGAATGAACATGATTTTGTTTACATCCACGGCACAAAAATCACTTGCTGACCAGTCAGCTATGCTTTGCATGCAGCCGAGCTCGTAGCTGAATGAATGAATCAAAGTTGAAGTTTTGTCGACTTTCCGTGGATTTCGACATAAAATCGATCCATAATCAATATTAATTACCTTCCCCCACATTACTTGAAGTTAGTTGACGGCAAATTTCCCTTCGCCGCTTTCCAGAAGCGAGCTCAATCCGCCACGAAAGTTTTTGAGACGACACTTCAATAAACGG
The DNA here is from genome assembly GCA_029204205.1 of Desmophyllum pertusum. NCBI lineage: Eukaryota > Metazoa > Cnidaria > Anthozoa > Scleractinia > Caryophylliidae > Desmophyllum > Desmophyllum pertusum. The sequence continues at coordinate 9,381 of MU827142.1, read as the reverse complement.
CAGTCGGACGAATGTTGTGTTTGTTTCTCGAAGTCGATGTCAGGCTTTTCGGCTGCTTCGGTTCTTGATATTTGGTCCATTACTTACATTCCCTGTTGGGAGGTTTTCATTGTATCCGCTTGAATTATTTTCTTGACATTTTAAAAAGTCGGAACGAATCTTGTTTAAATTTACAGCGACAAACAACTGTCAACTAATGGCGGGAAAATCCAATACGATTTTTTTTCACAAGTGAGTTTTCGTCGTTCGCGTTTGTGATTGGACGAACGACGTTTTTTCACTAGTGAGTTTTCATCGTTCGCGTTTCCTATTGGCTAATTGATTTTATGTATCATTTATACGCAATCGTTTTATCGTGAGTAAATCTCAGTACTTATGTAACTAGTAATACGTGACTCGCAGGTCCTCGCGAAGCTTTTGTTGCCTAGTAACGGGCACGCTGCGATTTGATCTTCAAGGTTTCCAAGAATCGCTGCAAGGTTTCTGAGAATCGCCGGACGAACGCCGTGTTTTTGCTATGCCACAGGGTTTTGGTTTCGATTGGAGTTCGCTCGTCTCTCGATATCTGTAATAAATTGTAGCGCTCTTGTACTGTTTTTCCCCACTTTTCCGTCCGAATGATCTGAAACCACCTCGCTTTTGTAGGTAAAATCTTCTTCGCAATATCGGATCGGCGAATTATTTTCAGACACAAGTCTTCACGTCTACAATGAAAACTAAGCCATATGTTGATAGTACTTTGAGATATTCCTGAGTCGTCTTTCCTTTTCCTGTTATTGATAATGGATTTAAGGATACTTCCACCCTTTGAGAGTGAAAAAAAATCAATTTATTTTTATTTGACTAGATTGAAGTTAAGTATTTTTCCTAACATTTACAGAAATTGTTTTTTAAAAATCTTGAAAAGCGCGCGAGTTATTTCGGAAAAGGTATTTTCAAATAAAAATTAATAATTCACAAAGGTGTCATAATCTCTCAAATGCGTGGACTCCCCTGGGTAATTTTCGCGGCAAAGGGCTTCACGCCGGAACTCGTATTTCACTCGCATTTTGAATTTTCACGTGGAATTAGTTGTCCCGCGCCGGGAATGTTTACATGCGATGAAAAAGTCTAAAAATGAAAGAAGCCCCTGGGTAAAAGTAAAGAAAAAAACAGGACCGAAGAAGAAAGCTGAAAAAGCTTTCGCTGAAGAAAGTAAACAAGAGCTAGCGGAAAGCGACAAAGGATCTTGGTTCGGCCAAGAGCCTTCAAGCTGTCCAAGCTTGACATCGAATGAAAAATTATCGGAGCGGCCTTCAGGAGCGAGTAGCTTAAAAATAAAAGCTATCGAAAGCACAAGTTCCAAAGAGTATATGTCGGAATCGGACATAAGCTTATCCGATGAAGAAGAAGAATCAGAAGCGAGCGAAGCCACCAAATACTGGAGCATTGTTGACATTAACTTCGGCAGATTCGCCGGTCGATTACTCTTTCTTCTGACTGTTCTTGCCGCGTTTTTCCCCAGTGTTTTTTTACCTTCCCCATTTCGCAGATCGATCTTTCACTTGAACGTAGCCTGCGAGCAGGCTCTCATTCGCACGACTCCGCGCTCATCGCGCGAATGAGAGCCTGCTCGCAGGCTAACTTGAACGTGCCGCAGCGAGAAAGCAAACGTGACGGCATTGCGATACTTTTCCCGGGAAATTCTGTTCCATTGTAGTTGACGCCACGAGATCCTGTTTCTTGATTGGCTCGCGGCGGTGTCATGAGGCGATATAATCTCCTGTGGAGACGTGGTTTGTTTACGGATCTTTATGAGCTGAAATCTCGCATTTGATTTTGGGAAGAATATATCGACTTTGACCGAATTTATAGGGTATGTAGATTTAACGGATTTTCGTCAAATTTGGCCAAAACATTTACACGGATAATGACGAACAAAATCGTGTCAGGAAATTTTAATATTTCAAATATTTTTCCCGTGGCGACCATTTACGCAACACATCTCGTATATTTTTTAGCCACCTCAACTTTGGACAAGGATATCTAAATAACCAATCAGAATTTCTAAAAAGCCTGACACGGTTTTTGTTGATTGATGCCTTGTGAATAACACTGTACAGGTATTTCGGCATTCGATACCCGATAAATTCAATCGCACAACACTCGGACGTTTGGGGTTCTACCGGCTCCTGACACTTCGTAAAGAAAAAAGTCGCTTAAATTATATTTTTATCAAAAACTACAGTTATTAAGCTTTCTATTGACATATAGTTTGGTAACGTTCTCTTGAAACTGGCGCGTGTACGAATTTTTTTCCGAAGGACACCCGCGAAGGGTGGAAATATCCTAATAAAGCCGGGTTTTTTTTCACAAATGACCCGTATATAAATTTGTTCGATAAACAAACTTGGAGTAAAAATTGTTATTCTTCAGCAGCCGTTCCTGTTTCTACATTTACGTGTACAAAGATTACGTCGAAGTCAATGTTATTAGCAAAGAAAAGGGGGTTAAAAAAAAAGAACGGCCTGGATTTGAACCGAAAAAAAAAAAAGAAGGACCATGTAGGATTTGAACTCACGCCCTCAATCCCGAAGATCAGATTTAAAAAAGTTAGCGCCTTAAGCCATTAGGCCACGAGCGCGCCGTGTGACGTCATGTCATCCCCCAACTCCACAAACAAACAATTAAATAAATATGACCGTAAAGGCCACACGAGAATTGCTCTCGCGTCAGCTCTTGGGGGACAGAATTATAAACCCCGCTACGCGAGGAATAAATACTTTTTCTCAAAGGAGTTGTAAAATTTAGGAAAATGGGATATATTGAAGATTTGATGTAGTTTTAAAATTAGAATTTGAAGTTAAAAAATTAGTAGATTGACAATTGATGTTCCAAAAAATATTTTCTTTCTTCTATTCCTTCTTTAAACCTCTTAAAATGTCCTTGAAATTTAGGTGAAGTTCCCCCTTAAGACAGAAATGATAAAATCGATGCCCCGTTCAAGACAAAGAACCCTGAAAACCATACTCTAATCGCATCGCACGTCCTAGTCCAGTTCTGGCCCCTCTCTGTCACGCAACGCTACGCTCAGCGTAGCGTTGCGTGACAGAGAGGGGTCAGAACTGGACTACGCCCCGGGACTACGCACGTCCCTGTTAAGGCCAGATACTAACTGGAGGCAAATAATTGGAGCAAGTTGCCTAAACAAACTTTTTTTACCTGAAACAAGCTCTTTTGCTCTTGCCAGCAACAACGTCTCCCAGTCATGTGCGGCCTGGTTCTTAAACTTCTCCGTCTCCTCAGGTACAGTAATCATAGTGTGATGTAACGCTCCTGTTATGTCACAAGGCTTGTCACGCAACCAGTGCATCGCAGTGGAAGAAAATCCTAAATTAACTGACTCTGGAGGAATGCATTGGCTGTAGAAATTTGTCCCGCATGTGGAAACGAATGTATTGGCAAAATCTAGAAAATAACTGTTTGGACCAGGTATAAGACCTGTCAAGAGAGAAATATTGGAAATACAGTCGAACCGCTATTGACCCGCTATTAAGCGGTAACCCCATATTAAGCGGTTAGTTATCAAAGTCCCGAAACTATTGTCAGTGTAATACTGTAAATCCCTATAACCCATATTAAGACTATTAAGCGGCCGCAAAGTATCACCTTTTGGCCTTCCCGATGAGGGTTCCAAGAATTTAATACACGTAGTTTGGCCATGTTTTTGAGAAAAGAGTGACAGATAAACGTTTGAAACTGAATAAAGATTGATGACAGACCTACGCGGGCTCCCTACATGATGCGATGTAACTAGCCTGCGTGGCAGGCGTAGAAAGGGGAGGGAGGAGGGGAGTTCGGGCGCGAAGCGCGAGGAGAAGAGAGCGCGAAGTGCGATCGGCGGGTTTAGTTATTTATGTTGGATTGAGCCCGGGGTTGTACTCCCTATAATGGACTATACGGGGAGGCTCCGCTCGAAAGGGGTATAGCTTTTTCAGGCTGGAGGTATATACATGAAAGGGTAGGGATTTCACCAGTTGAAGTATACAAAAGGGTAGGGAAAACTGTCATTTAGGTGTTTAAAATCACCTTTCAAAATATCTCGAACAGACGAACCTAACGGCTGATTCATCCAATATTTTAAGGGGCTACTCAAGCGAAAAGTTTAGTAACAGTCAGTCTTTCTTTGTTGTAAAAGGGATGCATTGTTTCAAATGTAGGTATGTGAAAGGGGTACCATTTTCTATGAAAGGTATATGAAAGTGTTACCTTTTCTGTCAAAATGGTAAATAAAAGGGTAAAGGGTTTAGGGCGGAGCCTCCCCGTATAAAACTTTGTTGAGTACCCCCCACCCCCCAGGGGGGATTGAGTGCATGTTGCTAAAATGAAATGTAATGTAATGTCGTGAAATAACAGACAAACATACATGTCTGTTTTTACATCAGTGAAGGATGAGATCGGACTTCAGCTTCCAAGGGCGCCTCTGGCAGCCACTATCAGTCCATTATGATCTCATCCACCCTACCCATGAGATATGAAAGGAAATAACAATGTGAATTAGGCCAGACCACAACACCGGGACTACGTCCCCTACTCTTTTCGAACAGTGATGTGGGTTCTTTAACGTCCCCTACTGATTTATATGAGAAGGTGTAGGAGACAAGGCCAACGGCTTAACGTCACCGCCCAATGACGCGATCATCTGAACTGAGATAAGGTGTTTGAGCACAGCCAGCATGATCTTACCAGTTATTTTAAGACCATATGCCTGGTTGGTGGTCCGGCCGGGATTCGAACCCGCGACCTCCCGCTCTGTAGTCTGGCGCCCAACCAACTGAGCTAACTAGGCGGCAATCCTCATATGATGTCTTGAAACTAAATGCGACTGCGATCGTTGCGATCATTGTTATCGTTGCGATCATATGGAAACCAGGCTTTAGAGGTCACTTTGAGTTTAGATTATACATACATATACATACATACATTTTATTGGACACTCCCCATAGGGCTTTTCAGGCCAATTTACAAATTATCTGGTGACTAACCTTGCAAACGAAGATACAAAGACTTGAAATCATTAACAGGCTGATCTTCATAAATTACGTGTATAGGTAGATCGTCACCATAAGTCTGTCGTAGCTCTTTCACGCATGCGTATAGAAGTGGCATGGAGGTGCCCCCGTCTGCGCAGCCGTAGTCTACAATAGTAAACACGGACCCAGGCTTCACGGAAGCTGATTTGACACTCTCTAACATTAGAGGCACGGATTCTAAGATCACGTTGTAACATCCAATACTGTTTGTCTGAGTAGAACCCAGACCCATCTGCACCGTACGGGATGTGACTGTGAGGAGACTGGAGAAGAGAAGAAATACAATGATGAATGGTAAAAATTGTTAGACTATAAACAAATCACATCGGAATAGTGGTCCTAAAATATTGGCGTTTTTGGTGGGCTTATTTTCGGGAGGAAAAGGGAGGGGGGGGGGGGGGGGATATGTTGAAATGTTATATATTGAAAGGAATTGTTTGGGGCAGGAGCCCATTACCTGTTTGGGGTTATATTTTGGAGGGACTTTTCGTCATACATGTATTTGCATGTAGGAATACCGCATAATACACCGATCTAAAATAATGTTATGAAACAGAAAACAAGTAATACAGCCGTCAAATCAGTGAACATCACAAGTTTATGAGTATACTGTAGCAATATAAAGTACAAAACAATCTCTACAATAGTACCCTGGGTGCCAGAGGCTTTTCTTGCGCGGTTTCCGGTTTCCAGTCTGCCTCCGGCCGATCCCGACACGACGCGAGAAATGAATCTCTGGCACCCAGGGTGCTACAATAAGGACTTATTATCGAAATTTTATGGTAGTCTAAATTTCCGAGCGATCGCGAGTACTTGCGCTGTTTCTTGATTGGATCAATCAGAATTCGAAATTTTTCGAGTGCCTCAACGACGATTTGTCAAAAGCGACAGTTATTCGCTAGACTGTTCACAGTCCCTCTATTTTTTGCGCTGAAATCGTCGCGCTGTCACGATCGATCGTGGAGCCGCCATCTTGGATTATTTGGCGAGCGAAATTGTTCGCGCCTCCCCGCGCCCCGCCCCCCATACCTAGGGGAGGTTTTGTACTCTCCCCAGATTTCGCTCGCCAAATAATCCAAGATGGCGGCTCCACGATCGATCGTGACAGCGCGACGATTTCAGCGCAAAAAAATAGAGGGACTGTGAACAGTCTAGTTATTCGCCTCGACCGATTGCACACGCCGTCGTTTTTGATCAAATCACTGAACTAAAAATGGTGCAAGGTAGAGGTAAAGCCGCACTCGGACCAAATTGGCCCACACCCTGGGTGGGATGCTAATCCAACACAGGTTATCCCCCCCCCCCCCCCAGCATTTTGTCGCTGGTACCCATTTATACTCCCGGGCGGAGCGTGTAGAGAACAGGCACTGTGAGAGTAAAGTGCCTTGCCCAATAATGCAATAACACAACACGATAATAATGACTCCGGCGAGCGCTCTAACCCTCCGGCGTTCAACGCGTTGATTGATAGGCCACCGCCCGCGTCTGCCCCGCCACCTCCCCCTCTATAAAAAGGGTGCAAGAGTACTTACAAACGTGTCTCGACTCGAAGACATCTTGCTGTTTAATTTCCTGTCAATATTCACGAGTGAGGAGACTGAGAAAACAACAAAGACACTATTTAAATAAACAGCTTATGTAACGAAACTAAATCATGCCATAAAGTTCCCAACGACTCCCAGAAAGTAAACGGTGTTGTTAGCGACCCCCATCCCCACCCCCTTGCGCTTCCCGCAAGCTCGCGCTCGCTTTTTTAGCGCCGAGAAAGTAGAGAGGCTATGAACAGTCTACTTTGGACCCTCAATACAGGTTTGGCGAAACATGTTAACAATACAAACATATAATAGAACACAGAAACGGGCGTTACGAAAACTAAGGCCCTCGAAAACTAAGACGTAAGACCCCATCTTAGTTTTCGTACTACGAAACCTAAGACCCATCATAGTTTTTCGTATTACGTGCCTTGATTTTCAATGCATGTCATACGCGTGTGGGGTTCTCAGTAATTCTTGTAAGCAAGTACAAGCTATTGCTCGCTTTGAATATTCCTTCGATCTCTTTATGCTTACTTGCATACGACTCTTACACATTGAGGACATGTGGTCACTTTTAAGTCGTATGCAAGTAAACATACACACACACATACACACATACATACATACATACATACATACATACATACAATACATACATAACATACATACATACATACATACATACATACATACATACATACATACATACATACATACATACATACGTTTATTATAGCTCCCTTTCTAGGGCTGTTCCGCCACAATATCAAATTATAAATCAAATATTTGAATAAAAATTAAAGATAAGAGAAAGCAGGGCAATAAAAAAATTATACTAGACTAATTATTTACAATCATATTCAAATACACTTGAAATTAATTCATAAAACACTCGAGCTTGTAAAATTTAATCCACCAACATATTACTCCCCTCTCGCAGAAGAGTCACCTCCCGGTGACAAAAAGGAGAAGAACACTACGAAGAAAAAAAAATACTGAAATAAGAAATGCAAGAAAATGCGTTTTCTTTGTGAATTTTGGATCTTTTAAACTTTTTGTTGTTGTTGAAAACACACGAAACATAAATATAAAATGGAAATATATACATTAAAGTTAAAGGGACACTGTCCCGGCGTACTTGCTCAAAACTGTTATACATGCACGAAATGTCCCTAAATCTATGAAATAAGAACGTAATAAACTCTAACTAAATGATAAAAAGCAATTTCTTCAAGAAATTCCATACTGCTGCAACATTTTTGCAACATTTCAAAGATTTCCGAGCCAAAATTGAAACTTTGAAAAACTGACATCCTGTCATTTTTTCAAAAATCAATATTGCAACCCATTTCCATCCTCGCTGTCGTTAGTCATCCTCACTTTCTAATAGGTTCCTGTTCATTTTTCGAGTGCTATTCTTCAGAATCAAACCATTATTTTCAACTTCCTATGATCTAGATATGTTTCTGCGGAGCTTCCTAAAATCATGGTAAACTGGAGGCCAGTGTCCCTTTAAAGGCTGAATGAAAGATATGTGTCAAACACAAGCGAAACAAACGTTCCTCGGTCTACTAACGAACCTTCAGTTACTGATTCCAACACCAATTCCGCAACTTTTATTGATAATCAAAACAGTGTTTAATGCTGAGAAGTTACTTAAAAATTTTAAAAAATATCCTCCAACAACTCGATGAATCTGAGGGGGAAAAGACGACTGCTCGCAGTCTATAACAGCCACGAAGAAGTATTTTTGTGCTGTGGGCTACATCCTTGCAACCGGTAACCAAGCGAGTGCATTGTGCATGTAGTTGTACGTTGTATGGTTTTTCGTTCAGCCCACGTCAGGATTATACTATGGATGAATGAAAATAAGAATTATTCATAATACTGTTGAGGACTGGAGTAATCGGCTCCTTTTGATATTAGTGCGTCTGATTATGCGTCTCAGTATAAAGACGGCCACAAGAGGATTATACATCAACACGAACTATCTGCTTTAGTTCGTCTTGTACAACGAACCTAAGGGACAAACTTGGCTGAGACGGCTAATCCGTCTGTGTGTATAATTAAGGGGCATCAGACGAAAATTATGAGTCTGCATGGTTGTGCGTCTCTGTATAAAGACAGGCACAAGACGTATAATGCGTCAAGACGAACTATCTGTTTTTGTGTGTCTTGAATGACAAACTAAGGGCATTGTGCGTCTGATAGTTCGTCCTGTCTTTACACAAGACAAACAAAACAACGTTAACAAAAGCGTATAATTCATCTGGGCGGATTATGTTTCTCTAGGTAAGTCAGTAAAATGGACCAATATTCCCCTCCGGCTCCATCCCAAACCAATATGTAACCTCCACCCTTCCCCTCAGGCTTCATCCAAAACCAACATTTAACCTCCACCCTACCCCTCGGGCTACATTCCAAACCGATATTAAACTCCACCCTACCCCTCAGGCTCCATCCCAAACCAATATTTAACATCCACCCTACCCCTCAGGCTTCAAACCAAACCAATATTTAACCTCCACCCTACCCCTCAGGCTTCAAACCAAACCAATATTTAACCTCCACCCTACCCCTCAGGCTTCAAACCAAACCAATATTAACCTCCACCCTACCCCTCAGGCGTCAAACCAAACCAATATATAACCTCCACCCTACCCCTCAGGCTTCAACCCAAACCAATGTTTAACCTCCACCCTACCCCTCAGGCTTCAAACCAAACCAATATTAACCTCCACCCTACCCCTCAGGCTTCAAACAAACCTATGTTT
>MU827141.1:0-10979 GCA_029204205.1 Desmophyllum pertusum | reverse complement strand
GGGGGACAGTGGGGGGTTCTGAATACCGCAACCATACCGCAAAAAAAATCGAAAAAACACCGCATCACCGCGCGAAAAGCCTTGACGAAACACCGACACCCGCAATATATTAAGTTTACTTATAAATGAAGACGGCTTGCGACTGGCTGGATGAAGCATAGAAATATTAACTGGACAGTGGGGCATTTGAAACTATACTGTGTTACAAATTAACAGGTTTAAAACAAGGTACGGTGCTTTTAATAAATAAAACAACGGGTTAACGAAGATATGGAAAGCTAATAAATTTAGTTCTGACAAGGACGACAAGGGTCGACGATTATTGTACAAGGGTCCAACAAGAAACCGTAACATCGCAAATAATTTCGTTTCACCCCAGTAGCACCGGAGGTTTAAAAACACAAACAACGCACACCGCAGGATTTGAGATCACCGCACACATATCCCGCAATGTGGGGCTTTATTCCGCGAAACACCGCATAAAAAACTGAGCAACACCGCAACACCGCAAACCCCAATGTCCCCCTCTTTTTAGCCCCATGTCACAACGTTTTAACACAATTTTGACAAATTTATCATACTGATCAAGTCAATGTAATGGGACTTAGCTAACGTGCCAAGGGTCGAAAAACAACCCCCAAGGCAAACTATCGATAGCAACTTCTAATGGGGTTTCTGGAGATAAATCCTTTGCAGACGACTTAAATAAAGAACGGGGTATTGTAAGTTGTAGAGTAGCCGTGTTGCTACGATCTTCTGAGATTGAAGCCTTTGTTTCTGATGGCCTGGTCATCTATAAAGGGCCAGTTGTATAATAATAATTACTTTTATTCATGGGGAATTGGTATGGGATTTACCACAACTTTGAAATGTAAAAATACGGTTTTCAACACCTAAAAGGTAGGAGGAGCATCCCGGCCGGTCAGTTCTGATAGTAGAGCCAACTCTCGCGAACGCCTTCGTTCACTTCTCGTAGTGGCTCGGCTCGCTTCGGCTGCGCCACTTCGCGATTTCCGACCGTCTGTCTCAAACGGACTGGGTTCTACTGGTTTCTAAATAGTAAAATGAGAAATGAGTCAGCGGTTTCTTTCCGCAGATGGTGCCGATCCAAGATGGCGGACCGGGGAGTCAGTTCTTCTTGAAGTAATAAACACAAAACACAAGAAGACTCGTGTAAAAAGAACTTTACGTCTGATGTCCCACAGTTTGATTTGGATTCCTTATGGGTCAGATAACCCCAAGGCTGTACCTGTGTAGTAATTGCTGAAATCAGAAGCGGTAAAATGCAAAACAACGATGCGATTTTTAATATTTTCATTTGTCACAGGGTACAAACAAGAAGCTTACCGCATACGCGAAGCTTATAACGCGTATGTCAAAACTATGTCTGGCAGTATTAAAAAAAAAAATAAAAGAAGGGTAGCTGGGTAATGGTGGTTATTAGCTCAATGGGTTAGAGCGTCTAACATGAATTTAAACATCGATCAAAGGGCCTCTAGCCCACATATCTAAACTCTCACACATGCCCACACCACGACATGTACTTGTTTCCCAACCCCCCCAATGGGCAACAACCTGGTGTTTTGTAGGGCTTTGTGTGGAAGTGACAGTACATGTACCATACCTGTATTATTTTCATAATTTATTAAGCGATTGAATGTGCCCAACAAAAACGAACGATCAACATTCCTTAATCCCTTCATCAATTTTTGGATCTTAATTTAATTATTCTTAATTTTATTTCCAGAAATAAATAAAATAAATAAATACATGTACGACGTGAAAACTTGAATTGCATGGCAACCTTGAGCAGTTAATGAGCTGACAAAGTTCGTACCAACATCTTATGATTGGTCTCTGTCCTCCCAGGGACTCGGGCTTCACAAGGAATTAACCTCAGCTTTTATTTCTGCTGTACTACTTTGCCCTAACATGTATGCTTGTGGTTCAAATTACCTGTGCTCAAATTGTTGTGGGTAGCAGTGTTTGCGGATCCAGACCTGTTTTACTATACGTATAAATGTAAGGGTGGGCGCCCAAAAAGATATGTCGCACGCTTTGGGCATTAAGTATTTTCGCCCCTCCCCCCCTCGGGCCCCTCCCCTAAGATCCACCGCTGCCCGGTTAGCAGTTCAAATCCCATTTTTCTCTCTTATCTGCTTCATACTTTACCTAAGGTAACATATAGTATTTTGCAATTGTTTTTCAATCTACCATGATGATATTTTTTTTTGCAAAACAGTTCAACGGATAAGTCCTGAAGGTAGCTCCAAAGAACAGATACAACTGGTGCTACATGATGGAAAACACATCACTTTCCAGTTCCCCCAGTGAATCACACAGTTCAATGCCTAGAAGGCAAATGGATGAAGCAAAAGATCTCCTGGCACAGCTCATCCCAGCTGCACAGGGAAATAAAAGCAAAACAAAAGAGCTTGAAGAAAAGAAACAGGTACCCATACATGGTATTGCAGGAGTTGGGGGTACTCGGGGAGGTGCAAATGAGCTCTTGATCAGTTACTTATAGGACCCCACACAAAAGTGGCGGTCCTTGAGGAAGAACAGAAGTACAGAAATCATCGAAACACCTGATCAATAAAATGGCAGGCATGACATTACAACACTAAGGTAGGGATCGACCGCTTAATAACGGAACATCGTTTTCAACACCATACAGACGACGACCAACTGTACTCCAATGAGAATACGTACGAGAGATATTAATGACAGTCATGTTCTGATCTGGACGCCGGGACACACTCATTTCAACCTAATAACCTGCTACCAAACGAGGCTCGTTTATCCATTCAATTTTGGTTGCAAATTGGTTGGTGTATGTGTAATTTATTACTTTCCTGTATCACAGATTGCTGAAAGACAATCCAAGAGTTGTATCAGCTGTACACAGATCTGGTGTTTAGTGGCGTGACACCCATCACTGCTGAAGAGTTACTGGGCCAAACAGAGCAAACTAAGGTAATACTGAGCTCAGGTTAATGATCAGGGTTTATTTCTGCACGGCCCTTTGTCTAGTGCCAAGAACACAACTCAATGAACACTGGCCAGGAACTCAAAACATGAACCTGTCAATGTGACGTGCCAACCATGTAGGCCACCACCTTATCAAGTTATATGTATGATTTTTCTGGTGAGGTGGAAAGTTTAAAAAAAACTAAAGTCTTGCTATTTACAATGCTGTTGCATTGATGGGGGAGGGAACAGGGGATGTGAACTTCCTGCTTTGCCGCACCTTCTGTTGTGGTTTCCGTGCTCTTTGGTGGTTTTCTCTAGTGCAACGTATTATGCAATTAATGTTGCAATTTTTTTCAATTTATTCAATTTCCTGCCCCCCTGTCCCCCCCCCACCCACTCCCCCAAAGGAGCCAACACATGATTTCTGAATATTGACAGTTTTTTTCATCTTCACAGAATCCAAAAGACACCCAAGCTGTGCAGTCAGACCAGGTTGTTTGGATTGGTCATCAGCATTACTTGTATATTTGACTTTACACCCCTTTGGATGGGTGTCTGGTCGTATCATGAACATTAGGAAAACTTACCAGGCATAGTGGCCCTGTCAGTTGTCAAAATTTTCATTTGAGTACAATGTAATAATAATAATAATACAGAATAACAGTTATCTTGCACCAGCAAATTCCATTAAAAATGTGTCAAATGCGCATAAACTAAAGCCATGAAAATTACAATTTAACAAAAGATAAAATTACAATAAAAAAAGATATGATAAAAATGCCCGGTCGAAAAAGGTGAGATTTTAACACTGCGCTTTTTAAAAATACCAATAGGTGTTGGACGCTCATTAATCGTCAAATGGTAGCGCATTCCAGAGTTTCGGTGCAGCACAGGTAAAAGGAACCGGTCACCAAGTGTAGCTTAGATTTAAAACCTGGATAACTAACCAATACAAGTAACAAAAGTTGTTGACATGTATAAAACAGTTGTTTGATAATTTTGGATGTGGGTGAGGCGGAGAGCACAGAAGGCCCATGTTTGTTGTGCTGAATCCAATTATGTACATGTACACGTATCTAAACTTATAGGCATAGAAAGGAAGTATGGAGCCTGATAGTTTACTAGATCAGACTGTTAGTACTGTACAGGTACTAAAATTTCAACGTATGCAACTGTCGTTCTCTTGCTTCTCTGTCCGGCAGGCAGATATTGCAGCCTGAGAGCTTATGGCTGTAATGAAGTGTCAAGTACAATTTAAAATGTTGATACTATTGAGGCCAATATTTACAGACTGATCCTGCCGGTAAGGAAAGATGTAATTTATAACACCAAACTTGTTTGTCAGTGTTTTTAGTATCATCGACTATGTTGTTGATAACTTAATTAATAGGGGCTAGAAAATGGTACACAAAATTGCTTATTCAAGAACCCTTACGGAGTCACACAAAACGTCTTCAAATAGCACCTCATAATATAGGTATGTACGACAATTATGGTTTGATGAATATTGCTGTTTTTATTTGTTTTTTTCATCAGTAAAGCGAAAGCATCACCACAGGAGGGTTGTGCCAGAGTGAGGTAATCTGATCCAAGCTAGAAATGTTTAATTGTCTACCACTATAAACACTACAAGGTACCTGTAATGTTTTTCGTGATGGCTTTGGGCCAGTGTTTGTTTTTAATTGACCAGGTGTCCATAAGTATTTTGTTTTTATAAGCGAGCCAATGGCCATAACATGTACACAGTATGCCTTGTTCTGAGAGCTTGCTGGTAGTGGGCAAACATACAAAAATTTTTCACTGGGTTCTGATTTTCGTTTGTTGAAAAAAGCCCCATTATTACATTATATCGTATACAACTTTTTTCAATACTTATTACTAACAGATCCCCCCGAGTACTGTTTTCTTGTTTCCAGATGCAAGAAAAGGACTTTTGGACGCAGTTTTTCCAGTCGCATTATTTCCACAGGGACAGGACCAACCCAAGACCAATGCCAGGCGACATGTTCACTGAATGTGCAAAGGAGGATGAACATGGTAAAAATAAACTATCATTTCCTCTATTTAGCCCCCTCCCTTCTCATCATTCATCTCTCCTTGTGGAGAATAGGACCGTTGATCCTCCCCTTCCAAGTTGATCTGTCTCTGGCTGCAGTCTCCACTTCTTTCCAAGTTCTAAATCCTTAAACTGTGGGCTTCAGAGAACCTGAACCATTAAAAAAGAGAGGGCCCCCTTTTAGGGATAAAAATATTAATAAGCCTTGATCATCCCTCTACTAATCCTCCCCCCTCCCAGATTTCATTCATTTGTGACTTGTAATTTTTAATTGTATTTTGTGTTGTCTGTGCAGCTCGGAGATAAGCAAACAATGCACATGTGTTTTATGCACAGAAAAAAATGTGTGTGCATGTTCAGTTTAATGCATTTTTAGTTTTAAAACCCGAGCAATTGAAGGTCAAGGCGAATCATTAACTCACAACCACTTTTTTTTGACACAGAGCAATTGTCAAGGAAACTTGCAACCTTCAAAGATCCTTTATTGGACCTAACAGGAGCCTCCCCCGTACCTCATGAGGTAACGTCTGTCTACCAGCTTACTAGCTTATCAGGCCAGCAAAACAGAAATAGAAAGCGGCCACTTCTTGTTTACATAGCCCCATGCAAACGCTCAAGAACGTTTTTGAGAATTCAAAAGTATTTGAAAGTACTTAAAGGAGCTATGTCACGATATTTTAAGTCATTTTGCGAAGTGCAAAATAACCTTCAAATTGAAGAAAGCCTCAAAATAATAGTTTACAAAGGTAGAAAAACACCAAAGAGGTGATAATAAACCAAACAGGAACAAGGATGGTCGAGGATGGAGAAGATTAAGACGGATTGCGAATGGCGAACTTGAAAAAATTGGCCAATTTTTTAAAGATGCGCCAACCGTGACGTAACTCCTTTAAATTCTCCCAAACTTATCTTTCTCTTTTAACAGGGTTATGGGCAGAGTGCAGAACTTATAGATACCAAGAACAATGCTGTAACCCAGTCCTTGTTTAGAAGACTGAATCACCATAGCCTGATGGTCTTACAAACCACAACTGCCGGGTAAGAACTCATGAGGGTGGTTAGCCAAAATACATATTGTTTCAATTTGTAGAAAAAGAACTCTTTAAAAGCAAAAACTCGCGTAACCTGTGGCAAGTGCGGGAAACGAGTAACATACGGTGGCAATTCAAGCGCGGGAAATGATCAAGTGCTGTTACGTTTGTTTTATGGTGAATTCTCATAAACCGCGGATTTCATAAAAGGTTGCCAAGCAACATGACGTATCCTTTTGACGTCAAACTCACGCGAGCGCACCGAACAAAGGCGAACATTGTCATGCGGTTGACGTCATAAGGATACGTCATATTGTGTTACTTAGCAACTTCTCTTATAAAATCCGCGGGTTCACGGTAAATTCTACTTGCTCTGCCCTGATGATGATTTATTTTATGGCGTTTTCCTCAGGTCCAGCACAACCACAGAAAAGGAGAAAAACGGAAAGAATGGAAACGTAAAAGAAACAGCTCCTCCTGCAAAAAAGGTCATTATAGTGACATCTCCAGCAACGTTTATCCGGCCATTGTTGTTCTTTCTGATAACAATACATAGAGGGCAAAATTACTCCGATCCAAAGTTGACCCGAAGACTTCCGAAGATGACCCGAACCCTTCCGAAGATGACCCGAAGATTTTCGAAAATCACCCGAGGTCCTCCGAAAATTTGCGAACGTGATCGGATGATTTTGCATGTGATTGGTCGAGAAAACAAAGTATTTTCTCTGATTAGATAGAACATGTTATGCGGGTGTTAATGATTTAACAAACGAACACACAATTGTATATTTTTGTTTTGTAGACTCGCCTCCGTGAGATGGTGGGATATGATGACTTGGCTGAACCACAGGCCAGAGAGCTTCCCAGCTTAAAAATCGCTGATCCATCCAAATTTTCACGGGGCCTGATACCTACAGTTCCCAAGGTAAACAGTGTGACGTGATTTCGTAGGAAATCACGGTCAGTAGATAGAGCTTCTGATTGGTTGATTCCGAATTTGGTACGGTAATGCTCGTAATTATACTCAGAAAAATGAATTTTCCATGCTACACCATTTACATCGCCTTTACATGTGTGACCTGTGACTGTAAATAAGTTTTTACAGGATGAAAACCGCTGAATGCTGTTCAATTTGCAGATTCGTTTTCATTTTTGCAGGAAAGAGGATCGCTCCACTCCAAAAGAAGCCACACAGACGTTTCATTAGCTGTCGAGTGCAATCATAGAGAGGTAGAGCATTGGCAACCTAACCTACCTGGGGTAAGTGCTGTGTTGTGCTTCTCTTTAAAGGAGCTATGTCATGATATTTTAAGTCATTTTTCCGATGCGCAAAATCACCTTCAATTTGAAGAAAGCATCAAAATAATAGTTAACTAAGGTAGAAAAACACCAAAGTGGCGATAGTAAACCAAACAGGAACAAGGATGGTTGAGGATGGAGAAGATTAAGACGGATTACGAACGAAGAACTTGAACAATTTTAGGCTAAATATTTCAAGATGCGCCATCCGTGACGTAGCTCCTTTAACGTTTTCTCGTCAAAGTCGCTCCTGGAACCCCTCACTGGAACCTTACTTAGCTGTCACGTTGCGTGACGTATCAGCGTGCGTGACAATCTAACATAGAACCTTTTCTTTTTCGTTCCCAAGGCCCTTCCCAGTGATATGGCCTGTCACGTCCTCTCAGAAATGTCCCCTGGAGGATCCTTGATGAGCACAACTTCTGAAACAAGTATGCAACGTAAGTGCAGAATCAGAGGACGGAATCAAAAACGCGGAGGCGGTTACAAATAAAACCGTCTCCGTTTACACAGGGCCTGAAAACCTGCTCTATTAAAAATGCAGTCGGAGCAACAAGTGCTATGTTTGGCAAATATTCGTTGAACCAATCGAAGAGTTTCCGATTCTTATTATCCAATCAAGAAACAGCCGAGCACTTACGAGTACTCCGAAAGCAATCGCAATGAGGATTCGTCATGTTGCTTGGCAACTTCGGAGACGGAAACCGCGGGGCTCAGTCCCGCGAAGGCGGGATTTCGCTAGCCTGCGTGGCAGGCGTAGAAAGGGGAGGGAGGAAGGGAGTTCGAGCGCGAAGCGCGAGGAGAGAGCGCGAAGCGCGATCGTTTCCCTCCCCAGCCTCCTCCCCGCCGATCGCGCTTCGCGCTCTCTCTACGCCCTTCGCGCTCGAACTCCCCTCCTCCCTTCCCTTTCTACGCCTGCCACGCAGGCTAGGATTTCGCTACCAACTGACACTTGTTACGCTGAATATGCTTGTTTATGTTTGTACAGATTTAGTGTCCTCGTCACTACAGGCGGAAGTCAGCTACAGTATAATTCACTGTCAGAGCTCCTGAGACACTTCTGGTCATGCTTTCCTGTCAAGACACAATTCTTAGAAGAAAAGGTCAGAATTTGCGGATTTGTTGTTGTTGTTGTTGGCGCTTCGTGGCTATTTTTCAGCGAGTGTTCAGAAAAAAAACCCCTGGTGTTCAAAATATATGTTTTCACTCAGTAACAGGCGGATCCACTGCAAGATTTTAAAGCTTAAGTTTACAGGCAAACTCTTATTCTTTGGCGAAAACCTTTGCAGTGTTTCGTATTTTTGAAAATCACGCCATTTTACCTATGTTGTTGCTATGGTTTCTTGGCAAGCGTTTGGGGCATGCGCAGACGTTATTCAGCCCTGTCGACTGTACACAGCCTCCCTATTTTCTCAGATCGTTGAACGCGGCCGCGAGCGAACTGGAACTAAGTCGCGCGAGCGTGAAGGTAGCCCGCCCCCTCCCCCTCGCGCTCTGCGCTTTGAATTTGCCCTGCGATGCAGCGAATGGTAATTCTGCGTTAATTCTGAGACTGTTTTACATTCAACAGATGGTTAGAATTGGTCAAAGCCTTGAACGGTACAGAGATGTCAAGTTGCAACAATTTCGCAGTCGACTAGCAATGGAGGATGCTCATGTAAGTAAAAAGATTCAATATTTATCTTCAGCAACCAAAGCCTTTTGGGAAATGTATTGGTGCTGCATCTCATGATATAAAATAAAAGATTCAAACGGACAATAAACGATAGCCATACCAAAACACAATGGCTGCCGCCACACCAATTAATGCCAGGCCTGGTAATGCTATTGTCGTTCACACCCATTGTTTGCTTTCATTTGGGGAAACATTACCAGTTGAGGGCGAAATCCCGTCGCCGAGACGGGACTGAGTCCACGAATTTCGTCCCGAAATTACCTAGCAACGTGACGTATCCGGCTCATTGCGCTATGCTGGCGTGACCATTTTCGGAGTACTCGTGAGTGCTCGTGCTGTTTCTTGATTGGATAATAACCATCGGAAACTCTTCGAATGCTTCAACGAAGATTTTTAAGCCAAAAACGGCACTTGTTCCCCTGACTGCTTTATCTTCTTTTGTCCTTAAATTTGTACAGGGTGGGAACGCCCAAACCATGGCCTGGCATTTGCGTGACCATTGTAGTCCCCCTCTTCAACATGGCGTGGCACTAGCGTGACCTAGTCCCCTCTTCAACATTGCATGACACTAACGTCACTTAGACCATTTTCACCAGTTGTATTTTATTTTATTTTTATTTTTTGTTCCCATGCAGTTAGCAAATCATTTAGTAGAGATGCTGGACTCTGCGCTCACAAAATACAGAACATGGCTAGAAAGAAATCTGCCAGTAGGATTTCCAGCTGACGGTGAACCGGGGAGATTCAAGGAAATTCTTCTTGTGACACGATATTCAAGGAGAAAAGGCCGAAGACACGACCTGTGTGCATACATGATGGTGAAACCCAAGAAAATTGTACAAAATCAAGAGCAATAGCAGCGTTGTGTTTTTATCCTCGATGGCACTCGAACAGGTTAACTGTCGATAGGAAATGAAGTTGTTTTTGTTTATATTTGGGCATGTTTTTGCCAAATACCGCATCTGTAATCTGGAATTAGGTGCTAAAACTTTCAACGTTGGCGAACATTTGGAGATTGCCCAAATCCGACATGTAAAATAATTTGCCTTAGTGTCTTTTACATGTAGTTTATTCCCTGTTACATTCCAGGGTTTGAAGAGGTCTTTAGTGTCGTCCAAATAATTCCTCCTAGTCCATTGTTTGAAAAGATTTGAATACTCGTTCGCTTTACCCCATAGTGGACTAAATAACACTTGGTCGACAACTTTTGTAGTCCGGATCTCTTTGTAAACTGGAGTATTTTTGTGTCCATAAATCATCTAATAAATACCTTATAGTGAATCATTTGCTTCTTTGAGTTGATACCAAAACCATAGTCCATACTTGAGGGATTTAGACAGTCCAACTTTGTCGCGCATGCGACTTCTGTAGCTCGCGCTGCTCGCGTCATGCAAAAGTCGTATTCAACTCCATCATTTACATTGACTTACATTGTCTATGGCTACGATTTGTCAAGGTTTTATAACAGTTTCAAAACGTGTTTCGAAATCCTACGACATTTTTTTGTTGTACACGATAATCGTAAGCAAGTTGTAGGTTTGATTTAGGCTCAGTTCAGACGCCGTACTTCACATGAGCCGAATCGAATTCGATGAATTAAGTTCATGTGAGGTACGGCGTCTGAATCAATTCGGAACGGCTGAATCAATTCGGATCGGCTCAGCCGTTCTTCCCGTCTGGCTCAGTCGAGAATAACGGCTGTGGACCGGTTTTGATTCAGACGCCGAACTTCACAGGAGCCGAAGCAAATGCATGAATTACTATAATGTATTTTTCAATATAACAGCAATTTTCCCCTATTAATTTAAGTTCAGCTGAATTAAGCTCGGCGTCTGAATCAATTCAGTCGATCTAAATTAATTTGGGTCGGCTAAATTCGAATTCAATTCGGCTCATGTGAAGTACGGCGTCTAAACTGGGCCTTACACGAAACAATTCGTGTTGT
>MU827140.1:0-11015 GCA_029204205.1 Desmophyllum pertusum | reverse complement strand
CTAAAAATACCTCCTAATTCCTTACAAAATCAACCAAAAACACGTATTTTTTCACGTTTCCAGTGATTATTAATTTTTCTGCACTGAGAATTGGTCTATACTCCTTGTATAGAAAGAAGATGATTACTAGACTTAAATTTGCGAAAAAAAATGATAGGTCCCCACGCTCGTTTACGAGAAAACGATCATTTACCTCTCTGGCGAGCATTGCCACAAAGAAAAAGCCGCCATGTTTTTAATGTGCGCGCGCTAATTACGCGCGAAATTATGCGCAGAAAGGATGCGCAGTGCAATACTAAGGAATGACCTTAAGTGTCTATCCCAAGAACACAACACAATGACCCTGGCCAGTGCATTGAACCTGGAGTCCAAAGCGCCAACCATTGGACCACTGCATCTCGCTATTAATTAAAAAGCAACAAGCTATTATATAAATAATAAAATAATTTCATGTGTGTCTTGCCCTGATTACTTACTCTAATATGTTGGCTTTCGTACTTGCAGCTTAATGAAATGTGGAATAAAGTCTTTGGCAGCTTCATCGCCATCAATTATGGGACCTTCAAAGTACATTTGAAGTTTTTCTGTGTACTTTAAAGCTGGGGATTCAACAAACACAGTAACTCAAAATTTATCTTGTGACATGTTTACTCCTGTATTTAAGTACAGTTTTATACTAATATTATCATACAGTGTAACGTGCACATAACAGGTAAGTAAGGCCGACACAGCACTGGCCATCCTGGTGGCAATTTTTTTTTTTCCTTTTGAACCCCCTTAGTCCCGTGGGTCTCCGAGGATGAGCACTGACCTGACTGCAGGAGTTATGCTCTCCGTGCCTGAAATGGGACAACTGGCCTGTCCAACAATGGGTAGGACGCCCACCCCAGTGTTTTGTAAGGATATCTGTTGTCTTGAAAGGAATTGCCGAGAGTGTACTGTCATGCCCGTAAGAACCCGGAAGAAGAGAGAAGAATAAGAAGTAAGAAGAGGAGGAGGCGATGATGGGGACAGAAGAGAAGGAGGCGGTGGAGGGCAGAGAGTAGGGGGAGGGGAATGGGGGGGGGGGGGGGGAGGCGGGGAGGAAGAGGAGAAGGGGACAGGAAAAGGAGTTGGAAGAAAAGAGACAGGGAAGGGCTTTCCTTTAAATGGATATGCCAAAAATCAGTTTAGCTTACCATAGCACCCTGGCTAGCCTACTATTTCCCTGAGAATGGTTAGCTTTCTTTTGTGGGTTAGCTGGGTAACGTCTGATCTGATTTTGGGCTATCCAATTAAGGCATGGATGAAGGGGAAGGGGACGGGTGGGGGAAGGAGGTGGAGGGGGAAGAAAAGAAGGAGAAGGCGACAATGTGAATGTTCTAATGCTTGCCTGGATCTGTCCGTTGCTTCTTGGGAGTAATGTGATTCAATGCCTCTCCATGATTGTTTACAGGAACACACAATAAAGGAATAATATGTGTTGCTGAACAGATGTTTAAATGTGTACGCTGTAGTTGAAACCACCCACAGTAATAGTCTCAGCACCATCGATGTTTGTTGGGTCATCAATAATACTTTTTACCCAACTGACCTGAAACAAAAACAAGGGTGTCCAATGAACCCTATTGAAATTTATTATTATTTTATTTTATTTTAAAATATAGACTGAAAATTTTGCGCGCTCTGATTGGTTAAAAACCATGTTTTATCAGAGTATAAATCATAGAAAAGCGTGTTTTATCGTTTTGCGTGCGTAAATCTATATTTTAAAGCGCATAAAGAAAGCCAAAAACTATGTATTATACTGTCATAAAACACTCCGGGAATTTGAGAACACTTGAGAAATATAGAAAACACTCGCCTGTGGCTCGTGTTTTCTAAATTTCTCTCGTGTTCTCAAATTCCCGTCGTGTTTTATGACAGTATAATACATGGTTTTGGCTTCTTTATTTGTTAAATAACTCAGAACTGTTCTGGGCTAAAAACGTTTTACACAAAAACCATGAGTATGTTTCAACATAGTTATAGAGGGAAATGGTTATGAAGCCCGGCAAAGTTCTTTGTTTAAAATATGTTTTTGTTCGCTATTTTGGGGGTTGACCGTTGCACAAAACCTGACAAAATAAAATAGGTTGTTACGTGTGTTCAAGCAACTAACCAATAGAAACGTTGCGATACGTAATTCGTGCATTATAGTGCATAAGCGCAAACAAAAGATGTGCACGGTCATGGACCTTCCAACATAAATCTTGGCTTCTTTGTTTGCTCCTTTGAAGTTTGGGGGGGGGGGGGGGGGGGGGGGGGTACTTTCTCTCCCATCCCCCCCCCCCTGTAGACTAAATTGGAGTACCTTGTACTGTTTGATGATTCCATTTGGTTTGGTTGGTGTCGACCATGTGACTTTTATACTTGCTTGATAAGGTGGAATGGTTTCTGCAGTCACAAACTCCACGCCACCAGGGGCTTAAATTGAAACAATGAAATAACTATCACGTCAAACAGCACACAAGACACTTGATTATCACCAGAATAGGAATACAAGGAACAGGCAAATTGTCTTCTGTTAGGATCAGTGTTCTATTTTCTCAAATTATAGAAGATTTTCAGAATGTGGTTGTTCCAGAAAATATCCATACCACCATGGAAGGTGTTTTGGTTTGAACCTCCTCCACCTTCCCTGAGGGGGCGTGTTCCTTACCTTTTATATAGGCTCGCTCCGTGTTTAAGCGCAGACATTTTTAAGCCACAGACATCAACTGGACTTGTCAAAATAATGTTCTCTTCTTTGGAACATATTAGTGACTTTTTGTCCGTAACGTCAAGTTGAAAATAAATAAAACAAAAGCTTTCCAACTCATTGGTGGGGGTGAAAGTGCACTTTCCGGTTGCCATCCGTGGCTCAAAAACGTCTGAGCTAAAGGCTCCCTATTATTGAATTCACCGATACCAATAATTATTGGTATTAAAACTTACAGGTTTCCAAGGTTGTTGCGGTCACTGTTAAACTCTTCACACTAGAGCCCAGAGTGTTTTTAGCAAAGACAGCAAATTTATAAGTGGTGTTATGCTTCCAGTCCACCCACAGTATAAGTTTTCTGATTGGCTTGGACAGCGAAGGGCTTATCCTTGCGAGGGCTCAACTGAAAATGACATAAAATATCATCAAAATACTGTATCAAATAATTAATTGGTATAATACAGACAAGTTTAATGGTCATGCAGTGTTCAGATGCATTCAAGTTATTTAACAAAATTCTATCATGCGAAAATCGCATGGAATATCATGATACTTAGCCAATGAGGCTGAGTTGGTTAAAATCAGACGACATTCTGCAAGATTGAGGCAGGATAATTGTTTCACCCAGTATGCTCAGACTAAATTGCATGTTTAATACCTGGTAAAATTGCATATCCAGTTAGACTTCCGCTGCTTTGTATAGGAGGCTCCCATTGTAACTTTATTTGATTTTATTAAAGGGATTATATTTGGTGCGAGTGGGCCGCTTTTTTTAGCATTCTTGAGGGGCCAACCTGAAGGCTCTATGGATCAAAACAAAATTGTTACACTCAAAACATCGGAGTCAATCCAGGGATTTTATGATTACCATAGACCTTATTTTTATAAATTGGGGACGGGCCCGATTATTATTATTAGTTATATTCATGCTAGTATGTTGCAAAATTCAAAAGAAATTTAAAAAATGAGGGCTAGACGGAGGGCTGATTACCCATAGAAATATAAAAAGGAAATAAAAATAATCCACCGACATTTTATGGATAAGGTCTTATGTTTTCCTCTATCTTAAGGCCCTGCCTCTATTTAAAAACCCACCAGCCCCCTTCTAATAAAGCCCCTGCCTCTATTAACCTCCTTCCTTCTAGATAACAACCCTCCCCCTGGTTTCAATGTCAGTATTACATTTTTTGTATTTACAGTGGAAACCATGCTTATGGCCACCCCGTTTAATACGGACACCTTGTTATTTACAGGGGCCACAATCTATTTTTGGCTCAAAACAAAACAAAAAAAGCTTCCAGGTCAGTCATTTCATGTTAACTTGCCATTGGCCGAAATTAAGTTAATAAATTTAAAAAAACCCACGGTAATTACGGCCACCCCGTAATTACGGCCAGTTTTTTTTTTTGGCCCGTAGGTGTACCGTATTTAATAGGGGGTTTACACTGTAAGGGACTGTGTAAATAAATTACCCGGGGGGGGGGGGGGGGGGGGAGTTAGGAAAAAAACCAGAGGGGGGGCATAAAAAAGTAACAAAAATCAAAGCAAGGATGGGGAGGGGGGGGGCTCAAGCGTAAAAATAAGGTTCCCACTCAAGAGAGGGGGGGCCCCTTAACAATTTTTATTTTCAAGTAACATTATACATTGGTGAAATTCCATACCTATTTATACCGGCTGGGGGAACAACGAAAAAATTTCGAAGGGGGAAACCTGAACATTAACACACATGGCATCGTTTTCCTGTCTCGCTATTGGCTCTGTTGAAAAAACATTTGCTTACGGGCGGTGATGTTTGTTTCCACAACGACGCGGGATGGTCCAACAATTAAAAAACATGTAGTAGGAGCTCTTCTTTCTTGTTATTAAGATTTTTAATCCCACCAGTGCGTGTAGATAAAAAATGTAGGGGTACCTTGGTTAAAAGTGGTGTGTATACTGTGAAGGTGAGGGTGGGGTTGGAACCATAATTTCGGACCTGAATTAGAGGGGGGGGGCAATAACTAAAATTCAATTCCCTTTAGGAGGGGGGGTCATTTACCTAAATATTTGGCTTTACATGTAACGCCCATTTTTCCAAACCCCCCCCCCCCCCCCCTTCTGATAATTATGGCCAACCCAGCCCCTAAACAAAAGTTGTTATATGATGGCCAGAAACGTTATCTCAGGAGTAAACCAAAAATGGATATTCATACAATGGGTCGTATCAGTAGTAGTAGCTGAATTCTTGTTTATTTTTGGTAAAAAAACAAATGTCAGAAATTCAGTAGATGCCACAAGTGGTCTAAGTAATAGGCCCATACACTACAAGCACCATCCCACTACAGCCCCATCCACTACCAAGCCCCCATCACCACTTACCAAGCACCACATTCCCCACTTACCAAAGCCCCCATCCCACTACCACAAATACCCACCCCCCATCCCAATTTACCAAGCCCCCAATTCCCACTACCACAAATACCCAAACCCCCCATTTCCCCACTACCAAAGGCCCCCATCCCCACTTGACCAAGCCCCCAAATACCCACTCACCAAGCCCCCCCACATCCCCACTTTACCAAGCCCACCCATCCCACTACCAAGGCCCCAATTTCCCACTACCAAAGCCCCCCATTCCCCCACTACCAAACACCCCATCACCACTACCAAGCCAACAAGCCCAAACTACCAAGGCCCCCATTCCCCACTTAAAAAAAACAACCCCTCTTTTAATGTTGTGGAGGGGGACACCTAAAAATTAAAAAAATGCATGAGAAAAATATGGAAAAAAAAAAATTTATTACCCCCAAAAATGGAAAAAACAGTATTGTTCATTAGAATTCTCCAAGTGTTACTTTACCTTATTAATTGGGTTAGGGTTATTGTTGATTGATGCCGAAGGGGGGCCCGCTGTCCAGCTAGTGAATAAGCCCAAAACTTTAACACCTGCTTCGGCTCCAGGTTTTTTTTTAGTTTGCAAACAATTGACAAAAATTTGTATGTGCATCGATAACGCTGACTTATCTTGGCAGTTGAACTTTGTAACCCCTGAAAATTTTTAAAAGGTCAAGTTTAAGTTCAGGCTTGCTAAGTTTTCATCCATGAAGTGTCCAAGTGCTAAACTATACAAGTTTTTTCGCAGGATTAACCCCTTTCCCACTCCCAGACCACAGTCAAACCTTGAGTTCCAATAAATTAGGTTCAAACCTTTAAGGGCCTGTTGGATGAAAAAAAAAAAACCACCTTAGTGTGTGGCCATTCAAATGGAAACGCTGTTGAGTTATGTACTTTAAAGTGGCGCTGTTGTTTTTTGACCAATTTTGCCAAAATTGATTTTTGCAAAGGATTTTTTTCCTCAGTTTTTGAAACTTCAGGCACTCTGGGAGTGAAAGGGTTAAGACACACTAGGAGTACCAAAAAAAAACCTCGTTCCCCAGGGGTCCTTCTTCATCTTCCCGCCCCCTGGAGCGAGAGAAGAGAAGGGACCCTGGTCTGGTCTCAGCGTCACGTGTCTAATTGACATTCTTTAAACCCTTAGGGAGGGCTTCCTATAATTACGAATCTTTGTCGCGCTTTCTTTTTGTCGGACAAAACAAAAGCGGAGGCCCAAGAAAGCTAACGGCCACTGTTCCACAGGTGCAAAGCGATCGTTTTATCAACCCAAGCCAAGTCTTCAGTTCGCCTGTTTGCAAGCAGTTACTTCCAATGTTTTAGAAGGCAATTTTTTAACTATCGGCGAGATGGTCTACGGAAAATCGATGAATTTTCCAGCGGCAGCTAGCCCTGCTCCACTGGGCAGGCAAAGGTCTCGAAAAGGTTAATGTCGTATCGGAGTCAATTGTCAAGGCGCGCGGTCATCATTATATAAAAATTACCCCCCACTGACGTCTGGAAAAACATTTCCACCAAAAGGAGGAAAGTAAAAATATATTAAGACAACCATGCGGCTTAATTCAAGTTTAATAAAACCCAAGCTTATATTTTGCGAGTCGCTAGACTCTTAGTACTAAGCGCTGCAAAACTCTAATTTACATCCACGTTACCACCATTCGCATAAATGTAAAACAAAGTGAATGCCACGTGGCATATCGAGTTTTCCTGTTTTAAAAGATATATCCACTAAAAGGGTAAAGGGTAAAGCCGAGTGCCAATTAAAACAAACAGAAAACAAATCAACAGTACGTAATTTACCGGGAGTTGGGTATGAATTTCTTGACGATCGGGCTATGGACGATCGCGGAGGCTGGCTCTGGTGCGGTGATCATTTTGTCACCTTTTATCATTTTCGCCAACGCCGCCGCCAGTGTAGCGACGAAATACACGATACAGAATACAGAAAAAAGAATCAAGTAAAACATCGCCGACCGGAATAAATAAAAGCTATAAAAGATTTTCTTCTTATCCCTTTCCTGTCCTCGGATTCGCTTTCGACTCCTTCGTCTTCGCAGATCTTGATCAAATGTGCGTTGTAACAGCAGTGTACAGGATGGCGATTCTTTTCGATACATCTAAGACCATCTAAGAAACCTAGCTTCCCTTGATCGCGGTCTTGAATGGCTACAAAAAATATTTAATCGTCCGTGATCGTCTTTTGGCGTCCTCGGAACGCGCCAAAATGTTTTGCCACCGAAAGCCACGTCTCCACACGCTGGTTATTTCGATTTACAACACTTTCCGACTCACACCGAAGGCAACAGTGGAAGACAAAATTTACACTGTTCATCTGCCCCTCCCACTAATCTTTTAGTTGCTACATCCCAGATTCTGGGACACACGTGACCAGGACCAGGACCAGGGTCTCTCTTATCCTCTCGCTCCAGGGCGGCGGGAAGGATGAGATGAGGGGACCCCGGGAACGAGGTTGCTAGGAGTACTACTACTACTCCCCCTCCCTCTTTTTTACTTACCTTGGCTGGAAACGACCTGTTATCTGATGGTGAAATGTATGGCGGCTCCCACCGTAGAAAAGCACAAGTGCCTATTGTCCGAAAAGTTTCTTAATCTCCCTGGTGGAAGAGTCGGTTCTGAACAAATTATTATAATGTGGAAAGTTCATAAAATATTTCCCAGGCTGCTCATTGACTGAGTTCAACATTCAACTAACTCTTGGTTTGCTCCAATTTTTTACACGGAAAATCTCATAAAAATATATCTTTTTTAAGAAAATTAATTTTTCATGAAAACTTCATTGGTGCAGTTTTGACAAACCTGCTGTGAATTCCAGATGACAATTTCATTTAATTTCTGGATTTTTTCAGGTCAGCAAACAATGTCATAATATATAGTGCAACCTCCACTAACAGACATCTCCCATAGGCAGACACCTCTTGTAAACAGACACTTTTTCTGGTCCCGAGGCTGTTCGCTTACGGGAGGTTCGACTGTATTATATATATATGGCCATATTAAGGAATGCAAACACTTTTTACTTATAGGAGGAAATTATTTTGAATTAGTATAAATCTACATGTAGCATAGCAGACAACAAAGGAACGAAAGGACCTGTCATCATTTATCAGGTGTCCGCTAAAAAGAAGGTTACAAATAAAGTGTGCTTGAAAACATTTTGCAAGACCATGAATTAGAGACCGCTTAAGAGAGGTTCTGCTTATTGCGAAAATAAATATTATTATTTATGAAGAAATTCTTACTTGATAACATTGTTAGTGCTTGGACAGGACCTGCCGCTATGCTGCGACCTGATCCACTAATGCCATAAACCTGTCAACAGGAAATGGTGAAAGAAAAAGAACAGAAAGCATTAATGAATAACTCATGTCCAAATTCTCATTAATTCTTATGAGAGACTTGGACTGGACTCCTCTGGGATAAAATTGGAACCTATCCTTCTTGCATTCCTTCTCCTCCCTACCTATGATACTGTAACGGCTACTGCTAACAATATTGCTATCGCTACTGCTACCAATACCAATATTGCTAACGGTACTGCTACTGATCCACTACTTACAGTGAAGACCGCACCTACCATTGCCACTCAACAAAGTTTTTGATTAATTTTTGACATCTTTTGACAACTTTCTTGATGGCTTTCATTTCAACTGGCCAATCAAAATGCAAGAACTATGAGAGGTGGAGATGTCAAGCTCCACGTTCGTGTTCTGACAATAATTGACATCTCCTTCCACAATTCTTGCAATTGATTTGCTAGTTTAAATGGAAGCCTTTAGAAAGCAAATCAAATTGCAAGAATTGTGGGAGGCAGAGATGTCAATAAATTGTCAAAACGCGAACGTGGAGCTTGACAACTCCACCTCTCATAGTTCTTGCATTGTGTAATTGGCCAGTTTGAAACGAAACCCATCAGAAAGTTGTAAAAAAAAAAAAGTTGTCAACAATTAATTAAAAACTTTGTGTCGAGCGGCAACGGTATGGGGCTCTCAGTCACTATAAATGCTGCTACTGCTATCAATATTGATCTTGATACTTGATACAGCATGGATATGCTCTGTAACTTACCTCAAAGAAATAACCCTATCCGGCTTTAAGTTGGTCAAGTTTCTTGATACTTTAAGGCCGTTGTCAAGACTCCGGACTGTAGGATCAATGTGTGACCATACGGATCTATTCATTCAACAAAGATTTTAAAGTGTGCCGTCTATTAATTATCTGCTTATTTATAAATTGTACATTTCCATATATATGGTAACTGGTCTGTACTTGAACCATAGTGGCCCAGGCTTTTTATGAGAGGGTTGAAAAAGCCAATGGCAAAAATAATGAAGAGAAAGTGCAATGCGAACAGTTGACTGTTTGCACAGTGGCAGCCAAAATTATAACACATCCCCCCCCCCCCTGTACATTAGCCTACAGCCATATATTCAAGGGGGGGGGGGGGCTTATTTTTTGGTGGAAGTGAGCTCAAGGTAATGCCAAATAATCCCATAACACAATTATGTTGTAAGAGTGTTTTTTTAGGGTCTATGTGTTTTTACTTACTTTGTAACTTGTGATTTTTCCATTGGGGTTACAGGAGCTTGCCATGCCACTGAAACGGCTGTAGAACTAAGAGGATAGGCAGCAACATGCTTGGTGCTCCCGGAGCTGAAAACAAAAAATACAATAATGTTGAATAATTGAAATTTACCAGCTGTAAAACTCACTTGACTACAAGAATACCTATGGAGCCAGTATATGCCACAATATGGCGTAAAGGAGCCAAAGTAAGTAAATTATAGAAGGAAATGGTGACTTACCGCTGGTGTTAGTCGTGACAAATGCGAGTTTGAAATGGTGAATCTTTATCCTGAGCATACGAGGACACCATGAAGTAATACGTAGTAGCTGGTATTAGATTGACGAGCGTACATGACATGTTTGTGGCAATTGAACAGGTAGTCTGTTGGAAGCCAACATTACCTGAGGTGCTACAAAAAAATAAAACACAGTTTGTTACTTCAATTCTCCAAACAAGGCCATCTCCATAAATTGTTTTGTTCCCATCACCCTCTCTTCTCTCTCGTGAAAGTGGGTCGGTCGGTGGTAAAAAGAAAAAGAAAAAAAAGCAGAGAAACGAAATATTCACAAATTATACATAAATAATTCCAAGCGAGCCTTGATTATATCTTCCCCATGACACCATTTTGCAATGAGCCGACATCATCCTGAAAAGTGTTCGAAGACGTCATTACTGCCAGGGCTGGATTTAGATGTCAGAGTGACTTTAAGATGTAAACAAAGCATATTAAACTTGGAAACACCCGAGAAAAGGGCACAGGCAATAAATCAGAAATTGTTTTTGTTTTTTACTTTTGAAAAAATTGGGTCGGTCGGGCGGATGGGAAACAAAGCATTTTATGGGGAGGGCCCAACTGAAAAAAAAAAACAGAATTCTATAACAACAACAACAACAATCTTTATTTAGCTCATTATAAATAAAAATATACAAATGATAGTAAGGAAAATACAGGTGTTTTTTTTTATATAAATAATATTTAGTAGCAAAGAGTTAGAGCTAGGGGCTAAATAAACCGCGAGGTTTTCGTGTTAGCCCCTAGCTGTGGAATGTTTCAACAACAAGAACAGATAAAAGGACAAAAACATAAGGAAGAGATGCTGAATATTTTATATTAACAAATAAATTGTGGTAATATAAGAGTTTTAGAGTAAAGTATATGTTTGGAATGCTGTGTTGATACTATTGATCAGAACAACATTCTAGAATAATTATCGTCTTCGGTAGTTGCTATGTTAATCATGGTCGATGTGTGAATCAACTCGCCTGCGTCCTTCGTATTCTGCAATCTTTGCTGACATGTCAAGACACCTTCTAAGTCCCTGTTCACATACAGAGGTCGTT
>MU827139.1:0-11053 GCA_029204205.1 Desmophyllum pertusum | reverse complement strand
ACTGGAGTCTTAAGCCCCATTTACACGACATTCATTTTGGGCCTGGCCACTCTCTAAATTTTGGGCACGCGGACGGATAGTTTTTTTTGCACGGCCCGCTTGATTTACACGACAAAATAGGTTCGATTTTTTTCCATGTTCATTTCTGAAACGGCCACCCCCCAAAATAAGAACTGGCACTCTTGAATTTTGTGAGTTCCCCGACGATTATTTACACAGCGGCTCACATAATTTTAAGCGGATTCAGCGTTAAAAATCAAAATTTTCAGGCTACTCAATGTCGATTGCCTAAAACAATTTTATGGCTTGGTGCCTTGAAAAAAACGAAAAGGCCGGACAGAAATGAGGGACGAAAACAAAGGGTCATACACTTGTACCGTGGCATTGAAGATCCCCAGCGATAGTACGGCTTTATGCTGAAGCTATATATAATCGATCTGTTTAATCCTTCTGCCGCTTGAGAGAGCTTTTGCCTCAGGTTTGACATGTTGAATCAAGTCGGAGGAGCTGATGGTATGAGGGACATTTTCTTCATGGGTGCAAATAACAAGCCATATAAGCAGACAACCGCATTTAAAATACTCAGTAAAAACTGCATTTTACGGAACAGATTATTGAAATACCGAAGGGGTCAAAATTAAACATGGCGCATGATAGTGAATTTATCAACATGCATCACAGCATGAATTCGCCGAAATTTACGCATCTCTTATTTCTTGCGTAAAGAACCGATAAAATATATGGCACTATTCTTTACGGCCCTTCCGCGTTCCCGTAAAGATTCGTAAACACAGAGAATGGGTTTAAAGGCCACGTAAAGGGACATAACATGTGCGTAAAGGAAAATGATAAATATATGATTAAGATCCCCAAGAAATACAGAAATAATTCATAAGTGAAATGTCTTTCAGTGTTCATCAATGAGTTGTCCGTGTTATTTTGATCGACTTCCTGTTGTAAACACTTTACGCGTCTTTAACTTTCTTTACGTATCTTTACTAACTGTCTTTTTACGTGTCTTTACCCTTCATTACGCACAGTCATTCTTTACGCGTCTTTAACTTTCTTTACGTATCCTTTACTCACTGCCTATCTACGTGTCTTTACCCTTCATTACGCACAGTTCATTCTTTACGCATCTTTAACTTTTCTTTACGTATCTATTACTCACTAGTTCTTTACGGGGTCCGGCTTTACCAATACGCACAGTCATTCTTTACGCGTCTTTAACTTTCTTTACGTATCTTTGACTCACTGTTCTTCACGCTCCGTGTCAGGCTTTACCCTTCATTACGTTCAGTCATTCTTTACGCTTCTTTAACTTTTTTTACGCATCTTTATTCCGTTGAGACGATGTTTACCGTTTTCGGGAGTTTT
This sequence comes from Desmophyllum pertusum, assembly GCA_029204205.1. NCBI lineage: Eukaryota > Metazoa > Cnidaria > Anthozoa > Scleractinia > Caryophylliidae > Desmophyllum > Desmophyllum pertusum. Next base: position 9,676 of record MU827139.1, on the reverse strand, counting down.
TTCGTGACAAAGAATAACTTGCGATATTTTATTTAGAATGGATATAATATGAGTGTTGTTACCATAGTGTGGTGGTTTAATTAATTTAATAGTGAGGTAGCTTGTCGGAATTGATCTGAGACTTGAGCAGTCCGACGCAAGTAGCCGGTATGCGTGGAATTTCAAACATATGTTCGCGCTTTCGATCGTTTGCGTTTTTTAATTTCCAAACAAAAGGAAATTTTTGAATAAAGAACAAGGTTAATTCCCAACGGCAGAGAAAAATCATTGTACGGCCACCGTGGACGCTTGGGTAATTAGAATGCGTTTGTATTTGCAACGGTCAGATTTTAGTTGAAGAGCTCTTATCTTGCTTGTTATGTGCTGAAATAGAGTTCCTTCTGTATTCTTGATAAGAGTTTAGACCAGTCAATCAGCTTCGTAAATGGACCAAAGGTAATAGTATAGCTTTAGTCAATTGATTTAGCTGCGACATGATTTATTCGTCTCTGATTTCAGTGATTTTGTCTCTTGAATTTGTTCGAGCGAGCGAGCCAAGCGAAACGAACGATTCATTGTTTCATCGGGAATTTGACATATGCAGTTTTGCCTGCTAGTTTTGGGTTCTTTCGTGGGTTCTTGTTGCGCCAAAGTGGAGGATACACCTTCTTAACTAATTTGTAATGCTGTAAGTTGTTAATAACCTTGTGTATTTTTTTTAGGGATACTGTATATATCGCAGCGAGCTGGGTAAAAACGGTGAGGCAGCGTCTGTTGCAAGTTGTTTAAAGCTTTTTGTATGCGACTTTATTTTCCGTGGACTGGACACATGGGATATGTGAAATTTTCGTGACCAAACTCAAGATCAATATGTGATTTAACAAAAATTACACTACAGACTTCAATCCAATAAAAACTGAAAGATAACAATTTTGTGTTGGTGATTTTGTTGCGGTGTTCAGCGACGGAGATTTTATTCAAACAAAAATTATTGCATGCTCCCTGTGTATACATACATGAAGACACAAATCAAGAGTACAATTGCCGGGAATTGTTCAGGGTTTGTTCAAGACACTAAAATCTGCGAAAATACCACAGTTTATGTAATGACAAAAAAAACGGGAGAAAAAATATAAAAGTCCCACCTTTCTTTCTCCAACTAACGCCGTATTTCTCAGTCCCCCCGCAAAAATTTTTTTTATTTTTTATTTTAAATAAAAAGGGTCCTGCAACTTACAAAAGTGGTAAATAGCCCATTTACGCGATACTTTATTTACAACGCGTAAAGATCTCCCTTTCTGATCGCTTTACAGTTGTCGAGTGGTAATTTATTTTTTTTTTTTATTAAAAATACTCGTAAATGGTTCCCTTTACGATTTTTTACAATAACGCGTAAACGATGTTCCCGTTTTCATTAGTCTTCTCTCCGGAGTTTTTTCTTTACGTCGTCGCGTATATCGTTTCCACGCGGTAAAGACGTTATTTACGACAATTGCTAAAGGAAGGTTCGTTAAAGATGCGACGGCCCGCCCGGGGTAAAGAAGATCTGTACGACTTTCTGTACCGAGTAATCTTTACGGAAGCGGTAAATTTAAGATTTCCGCTTTGTGCATGTACTGTGTTGATTACATTGCCTCTAGCTAACAATAATTGGCTACTGCTATAATGGAATGGACTATTCCTCGCAATAGTCATTTGACATGAAGCCAAAATTACAAAGGGTTTGAACAAAGCCCGTTTTTTTTTTTTAAAAGTTAGTGTTCTAAATATGGGCGGGAAAAATAAAAAAAAAAACGGACATAGACAAATTACGTCTGTTAAAATACTCGCATAGTGAGGGGTTGGGGGGGGGGGGGGTGGGTTTAATTAAAAACAAAATTAAAAAACCACAAAAATAATAAAATATAAGAAAACACGTTTTGTACTACCCGTTGTTGTTAACTTCTATTAGCCTTATTAATAAAATCTATAAACTTCAAACGAGTGGAAATCCCCCGACTTGATATTACTCTGTCTTTTCAGGCCAGTTTTTATATTCCTCTTTAGGCTAAGCTCTTTTAACGGCCATGAAGACATATCTCCGTCATGGGAACACACCCGTCTTGCGCATGTGTGCTTCGTTTTGCTACTGTGATTGAAATGTTTAGGGCGCCCCTAGCATTTTTTCTCCGTTCTGTCGCCGAATTTAGGCTCTCCTTACTCGGGAACGAGAAATGCGCATCTCTTTTTGGCACGCGGGCCTCTGTTTCTTTTAGGCGGGCAGAGACTAAACAGAAGAGATCACTTCTGATGGTGTGACGTGGTGGGTTCCTCGGCACCCGCCTAAATTTTTTGTTTGGGCACGCGCTTGCCAAACCAATTTTGCATTTACACGGCAAAACTCCAAGCGGGCCGCGTGCCCTCCCCTAAACCTATTCGGCCCCCCGTCTTAGACTCGATGCCAAAAAAATTTAGTGGAGTGCCCCGGACCACCCAAAATTGAATAATCTGTTTCGTCTGTAAAAGCGGGCTTTTAAATGTCGCGGAGTGTTTTTGGTATAAGATTGCCTTGTTCACGGCATAGTGTTGGTTTTTATTGCAGTCGTTGATTTCACGTTTATTACACCATCCTTTCACGCAGAAAACGCCGATGTGCATCTTACAAGGGAAAAACTCTACAAACAGATAAAACTTCAAAGAAAACAACTGGTCAAGGAGTTGTAATTATTATTTTAATGAAACCAGTAAAAGGGAAGAAATATTTGTGTCCCTTCAATCAATTCTTAGGTTTTCACGTGACCGTCATCAAAATTCTCTAAAATTCAAAAACCGCGAGGACCTACAAGGAATGTTTACTTTCATTCAAGGGAAAGATTACCATAAATATATATTTCTCATTTTTCACCCCCCAATTTCTTAGCTCGAAATACTTCATGCTTCCTTTTGAAATGAAATAGAAACGGTTTAAAATTTCCGAGTTTTCATCGTACGGGGACATCAGAAGGCGGACGGCCGTGCACAGGAGAGCTGTTCCGTATCTAAAACATGACCCTCTTTCGGGTGATTTTCAGCAATTCTAAATAATTCTTTCTAAAGTTTAAGGAGAAATTATTTATCTAAATATTCGAAAGTTCACAAGAGAAACCCAAACCCTCCTTTTCTGGCAAAAGTGGAACTCCAGATGTTTTTTCCTATTTTCAGGCGGCCATGTTGGAGCCCCTCAGAGGGGACTCCAACATGGCGTTTCCATACTTTCTCGAGCTCTATAAATTTGTGTTGAGAACATTTTGGACAAATAACTCGAGTACGGAATTAACCGCCAAATGACCTGAGACTTGGACTGATTCCCTTATTTATTCATTATACTATGAACATGGCACTTTCATATCATTGAAACGGAGTTTCGATTTTCCCTATTTTTTTTATTTATAGGCGTCGTGACACGCTGGTGATTTTTTTGAAAAAAAAAAAAAAAAAAAAACCGAGAATCAATTAATTAATCAATCAATCAATCAAGCAATCAATCATAATCAATCAAGATTAATTTTTATCAATGATCATTACACATCCTCGGAGACCCAGGGATAGTTAGTCGGGCGCGAAGAAAGTTTATAATCGGCAAAAGGTCGGAGCGGCGAAAGTTCGAAGTAGCTGTGAATTAACCCCTGGGAAGCGACCTCTTATCGCACTACTTCCAGAAACATTTGAATACACGGTCTCTGATTGCGGCAGAAAATTTCTGGCATTGTATTTTTCTGCCCAATCGACGAGCTCCATCGATTGCACCACTTTCGTGGCCTTCTTACACGATGTTGTTTACGTTGCCATTGCTGGACAAGCCACATCCCCACGCACCGGGTGACTCCAGATAACAATGCTTTCTTGATTAACCATTGTGTTTTTCTCTGAGAATAACAAATTTGCATTTTGCAGCACGTGTTGCCATATATTTTATTCAAATTTACCGCGGCCTCCAGCACTGTATGCAAGTATAATATGGTTTACGCCACCAAAACTGGATATATTCGATTGTTTCTATGAATTTTCTGTGGTAATCGTCACAGGTCGAACCAACTTCATGTTCTCCCAAAGCCCAGAATTTGGTCATTTCACGTCGATGTTTTGCAGAGGGCAGCTGAGAAATGTCCCAAGAGGTTTATAGAACGTGCAAAGCTATTGTGCTAGTAACTAAACCTTTTGTTATTCTGCAAGATGTCTCTGACAAAATATCCGGACATTGTTTTGGAAAATGTAGGGACTTTTCAAAATTTGTCCGCAAGTGCGACCCTGGCCTTAAAGTGGGTAACGCAGCAAATACATCTCTTCCACGAACTACATTTTCTACAGTTTCTGCTCGGGCTTCAGCTCTTTAACGCCTGGAAATGAAATCAATGGCAACGTAAACAACATCGTGTAAGAAGGCACGAAAGTGGCGCAATAGTGCCAGAAATTTTCTGCCCAATCAGAGACTGTGTATTCAAATGTATCTGGAAGTATTGCGATAAGAGTCGCTTCCCAGGGGTTAATTCATAGCTACTTCGAACTTTCGCCGCTCCGACTTTTGCCGATTATAAACTTTCTTCGCGCCCAACTAACTACCCCTGGGTCTCCGAGGATGGATCATACACGGTTTTATTGCCATGTTTATTTCGTAAATTGATCGTCAATTTATCCTAAAACGACCATAAGTTGAAAAGGCTTCTTCAGCTTCCTCACTTTGGTTTGTTAATCAGTAAACTTGGTACACTAAAGACCAACGAAAAACATCAAGTAGATTAAGTGGGACTGAGAACAATTCCACATGCGCTGACCCAGAAAATGAACCTCAAACAAGGCTCATTTCATGTTGATTTATTCCATAGGGCTTTTGGCGGCTCTTCGTGTAATTTTCTATACTTATTGTTATTATAATTTCAACCCGTGAGGTATTTTTGAGCATCTGGCGTCATTTTCTCTAATTCGCAACCAAGCCTTGGAATTAACAAGGTCAAGTAATGGCGGTCGTAAATTCTCGGAAATAAAAGTCCAAAAACAATTACTTCTAATGTTCGTAATGGATTGAAATTTGGCAAGATATGTAAGACAGTCATATTGTACACGAAAATGTAAAAAAATGAATATCAACAATTTGATCGTAGGGCACTTTAAGGTTTAGGTTATGGCTAGCCTTAGGATGACCTGTGACTGTGACCTAGATAGATAGATAGACCCGCTGGTTTGGGCTAACTGAATTATTTTGTCTTACACAGTGTTACGTTGCACCACTCAGCAGAGAATAAAGCGGCGTAGATCACGGTCACTATAGTGCCCTCTGCTAGCATATAATGAGCTGTTTACAGGATTTCCATCTCTGTTGTTATGTTTCGCATTGAACTTCTGGCGCGTGATGACATTTATTTGTTATATCGGGGTAGATTTTAAGTTTGGGCTTCAGTGGATTGTGTTCGTCAGTGTTCCTTATGAACGGGGATTTCGATATACCGGGGTTCGCTATATCGGGGTTGTTCCATACATAGTTCGAGATAGCGAGGGTTCGAGTTAGCCGATAGTAAATGACTGATGAAAAACAAGGGCAAGGGGAATGGGTTTGAATTTGAGATAGCGAGTTAGCGGGTTTCTACTGTATAACTTTGGCCAGGCTGAAAAATATCGTCCATTATACCGGATACTTCGTTATAAAGGGGTTCGTTATATGTACTGACAAACAGAGTTCTACTGACGTCAAAATGAGTACTACTGACAAACGGACGTCAAAAGGAGTACTACTGACGTCAAAGGAGTACTACTGACAACAGTGTTCTCAGCACTGACGTCAAAAGGAGTATTACTGACGTCAACAGGAGTACTACTGACATAGAAATAGACTACTACTGACGTCAACAGGAGTACTACTGACATAGAAATAGACTACTACTGACGTCAACAGGAGTACTACTGACGTCAAAAGGAGTACCACTGACGTCAAAAGGAGTACTACTGACATAGAAATAGAGTACTAATCACATGTATTCATTTGCTAAAAGTATAAAAAAGAAACTGCATGTGTGCTGCATTTTCAATTTCAAGCGAAACGTTGCTTACCGCGTGAGATTTTGGCAGAAAAAAATATTCAGCATTCAGAGAGTACACTGGTTAAGCAGTGATTTCTTGGTCCAAAATGGGAGCACATGAAACGAAAATAGCGAAGCCGAGAGAAAACCAAGAGAAGGAACTTGGTGATTCGCCTAGGCTGTGTCGAGACGAAAAGTGGCAGAGAAGCAAAGAGCAGAGCCGCCGATGAACATGGTACAGAAAGTAAGAGGGATTTTGTCCGTGGTGAACATCAATCAATGCAACATGCGAACTCATCGTAGAGGGCCGATGCAAACGAAGAAGCGAACTGAGTCTAAAAGAATTACAGATGCAGTCACCGCCTGGATTGTCAAAGAGTTCGATGCCAATGTTGAATGGCGCGCAAACTGGAGCGAGGAAGTTGCCCTTTGAAACTGTGGGAGGATATTTTCAAGCCACTGTGTAGTTTTTGAGTTGTTGGGTATATGCAGCTGCTGCAATGTTGAGTAGAAGGACTATAAACTGGTATTAAGAGGACGTTTCTTTTTTGAATTAGTATATTTTTCTTATTGATTGATTTTTTTTGGCATGTGATATTAAGTCATGTGTCAGGATAATATTTTTTAACGACAAATTTTTTCATGGTTTTTCAATCATTTGTAGGTACATTACATAATATATTATGCAACTTAGCTGGTTTTTGTAAAAGTGAATACGTTTCGGACATTTAATTTCAGCTATTAGTTGTTTGTCTCTTTTCTCCGAGATGAACTCCGACGTTTGCCGATTATAAACTTTCTTTTTTCCCCGCGCCCCAACTAAACTACTCCTGGGGGGGTCTCCGAGGATGGATCATACACGGTTTTTATTGCCATGTTTATTTCGTAAATTCATCGTCAATTTATCCTAAAACGACCATAAGTTGAAAAGGCTTCTTCAGCTTCCTCACTTTTGGTTTGTTAATTCAGTAAACTTGGTACACTAAAGACCAACGAAAAACATCAAGTAGAGATTAAGTGGGACTGAGAACAATTCCACATGCACTGACCCATAAAATGAAACCTCAACCAAGGCTCACATTCAAATGTTGATTTATTCCATAGGGCTTTTGGCGGCTCTTCGTGTAATTTTCTATACTTATTGTTATTATAATTTCAACCCGTGAGGTATTTTTGAAGATCTGACGTCATTTTCTCTAATTCGCAACGCAAGCCTTGGAATTAACAAGGTCAAGTAATGGCGGCCGTAAATTCTCAAAAATAAAAGTCCAAAACAATTACTTCTAATTAATGTTCGTAATGGATTGAAATTTTCGCAAAGAATATGTAGTACAGTCATATTGTACACGAAAATGTAAAAAAATGAATATCAACAAATTTGACCGTAGGGGCACTTTAAGGTTTAGGTTATGGCTAGCCTTAGGATGACCTGTGACTGTGAACTAGATAGATAGATAGACCCGCTGGTTTGGTTCTAACTGCATTATTTTGCCTTACACAGTGTTCCGTTGGGCACCACTCAGCAGAGAATAAAGCGGCGTAGATCACGGTCACTATAGTGCCCTCTGCTAGCATATAATGAGCTGTTTACAGGATTTCCATCTCTGTTGTGTTATGTTTCGCATTCAACTTCTGGCGCGTGCTGACATTTATTTGTTATATCGGGGTAGATTTTAAGTTTGGGCTTGCAGTGGATTGTGTTTTCGTCAGTGTTCCTTATGAACGGGGATTTCGATATACGCGGGGTTCGCTATATCGGGGTTCTGTTCCTTACATAGTTCGAGAATAGCGGGGGTTCGAGTGAACCGATAGTACATGACTGATTAAAAACAAGGGCTAAGGGTTTGTAATTTTGAGATAGCGAGTTAGCGGGGTTCTACGGTATAACTTTTGGCCAGGCTAAAAAATATCGTCCATTATACCGGATACTTCGTTATAAAGGGGTTCGTTATATGTACGTGACAAACAGAGTTTCACTGACGTCAAAATGAGTCCTACTGACAAACGGACGTCAAAAGGAGTGCTACTGACGTCAAATGCAGTAGCTACTGACAAACAGTGTTCTCAGCACTGACGTCAAAATGAGTATTACTGACGTCAACATAGTACTTACTGACATAGAAATAGAGTACTACTGACGTCAACCAAGGAGTGACTACTGACGTCAAAAGGAGTACTACTGACGTCAAAAGGAGTACTACTGATAATAATAATAATAATAATATCTTTATTAATTTGTCAATGTGTTTTAGCTCATAAAGAGCTAATTGGGGACACCTACTACAAAGTAATTATGATTCTAATAAAAAAACCTATGTACATTATATCAGTAATAATTGAGCTTAATAAACTTAATTACATTAAAATTTTAAATATTAAGATTACATAATGCGAAAATGCTTATTAAAAATATAAATAATCTTAAATAGCACATGCCTACAAAGGTTGCAGCAGTTGGCCGCTGTCTTCGCACTAGGCTGGCCTAGGTCAACGCTACGGATGTTTAGGCTTTAAACGAGCTAAGGCTTGGTAGTTCACGCATACTGTTTCCTAATTTCGACCAGATATATGGTCCTTGATACCTAAGTGTGTGTTTACGCATAAACCTATAGTATTAAATCGTGGAATTTCGAAGTCACTGTTCCTAAGGTTGTAACGAGTGTGCCCTTGCGATGTAAACATCTCAAATATGTACGCTAGGTACTAGATTGTTCTTTACTTTGGTACATTAGTATTGCAATGTCCTGTAGGCGTCTATTGTGAAGGCGTATGTAACTTATCGCGCTTGAGAAGTTCCCTCAATATGTCCTCTGTTGTTGTTTTGTAGACTGCACGCAGGGCTCGTTCTTGGATGCGTTCGATTTTTCGCCCGTCTGAAGATTTGCAAAAGTTCCACACTAAATGGCAGTATGTTTAAGTTGTGGCATAACAGCTGTTTTTTATACAATATACTGACATAGAAATAGAGTACTAATCACATGTATTCCTTTGCTAAAAGTATAAAAAGTGAACTGCATGTGTGCTGCATTTTCAATTTCAACCGAAACGTTGCTTGTACCGCGTGAGATTTTGGCAGAAAAAAATATTCAGCATTCAGAGAGTACACTGGTTAAGCAGTGATTTCTTGGTCCAAAGCAAGGAGCACATGAAACGAAAATAGCGAAGCCGAGAGTAAACCAAGAGAAGGAACTTGGTGATTCGCCCAGCTTGGTCGAGACGAACAGTGGCCTAGAGAAAGCAGAAAGAAGAGCCTCTGATGAACACTCTACAAAAGCAAGAGTTCTATGCCAATGTGGAATGGCGCGCACTGGACGAGTAAGTTGGCCTTGAAACTGTGGGAGGATATTTTCAAGCCACTGTGTTTTTTTGAGTTGTTGGGTATAGGCAGCTGGCTGCAATGTTGAGTAGAAGGACTATAAACTGCTATTAAGCGGACGTTTCTTTTTTGAAGTAGTATAGTTTATTTATTGATTGATTTTTTTTTGCATGTGATATTAAGTCATTGTCAGGATAATATTTTTTAACGACAAATATTTCATGGTTTTTCAATAATTTGTAGGTACGTACAGTAGATAATATATTATGGCAACTTAGCTTGGTTTTGTAAAGTGAATACGTTTCGGACATTTAATTCAGCTATTGTTGTTTGTCGCTTTTCTCCGAAATGA
>MU827138.1:0-11083 GCA_029204205.1 Desmophyllum pertusum | reverse complement strand
GTGTATTTGCACGTACAGTGGAACCCCCGTTAATACGACCACGGTCTGGCCATGAAAATTTTAGGTCATATTAACGGGATGGTCGTATTAACGGTCGGTAGGGTCAAATTATGGTGCTACACCCTTCCAAAATAACGCCATGACAACTATACCTTTAATTCCGCTATAAATCACTAAAATCGTTTATTGTTTGTCAGATTGTGTCTGTTTTCATTCAGCAGTCTCACCAGGCATTTTAACTAGTCGTATTAAGGGGGTAATTTTATAAAGAAAATAACAACTGGGTGACTCCAAAAGGCTGGTTGTTGGTCGTAATAATGGGCTCTTGTGGTCGGATTAACGAGGTTTTTCATATAAGAAAATGAGTGGGCTTTTGTTGCGAGCCACAAAAAATTGGTCGTAATGTAATAATGGGGTGGTGGTATTAATGGGTTGGTGGTATGGCGGGGTTCCACATTACTGCAATAGTTTAGGAATACTACTTACTGTAAACGGCAGTAGTAGTATGTTGAGTAACTGTCCAGTGAGGGAAAAGCCAGGGGGTAGTCTGAAAACTGGGCCCAGCTGTTCAAAGGTTGAACAAATGCTATCCACCGGATAAATCACTATCCAGTGGATAACTAGTGGCAAAGTAAAACTAGGCCTATCTACTGGGATGTGAATGTGATTTATCCGATTTGATAGCGTATATCCAACCTTTGAACAAACCAGATCCAGAAAAGATGTTAGTCAAACCTATAGTTGTTGTTTTTTCATTGCATCACTTCCAATTATTTGGTAGTACAGTGAACTCCTACTCATAAGCGACCACCCTTGGTGCACGAACAAAGTAGTGGTCGCTTTACGGCGGAGGTGCGTCGCTTACCAGACATGGTTGCCTAGGAGAGAGTTGACCTGTAGAGTAAACATAACATTCGACAGTAACATTTCTAGCACTTGTGGTTTATCCGGACCGTAGGCTATAATTACCATTGTTTTCATCTACATGTGAGAGAGGCAGTGTGTTATTAGGGTTCCAGATAAGTTTTAAAGGCAAGGTTGTCAATGGAGGAATTGCAAGGAGTCAATAGATATGGACCTCACCAAATTAAATCATCACCAAGTTTTTCTTTTCGGCCAGGTCCGGTAGCCGACCTTGTCAGGTTTTTGCACCCCTGAGAACCCTTCTCTTATCCTGGAACACTGTTATTTCTGATCAAACTTTGCACTGATTTAGTCAGGAAATGTTCCATGATATGTTAGCATGACTTTCCGGTCTTACTGTAGCTTTGCTAATGAAATTCAAAAAGTATATCTGACCAATCATTCAACATTTGCTGACTAATTTAAAAGATTACTGCCAAGCTTTGATGAATATTTAGCACTGTTTGTGTTTGCCAGGTGATGGCAAATACCCAATATACAAAACAACGTTTACCCCGTTAAACTACGGCCAGATATACATTAGTTCTGCATGTGTCACATCACCCCCCCCCCCCCCCAATTGAAAGCGTTCTTTGCAGCCATTATTTGGGATGTCACGCTACTCTCCTACCCTAGAGAGGAGAATTGCATAATTACACTAATAACTGCTGCCAAGGAGACTACCCATCTTAAATTAATATAATTAATAGCTATTAATTAAAATAGCTATTAATATTATTAATATATAAGCTTAACTTAATGATTATTTAATATAACTTATTGATGTTGCTACCACGTTACATTAAAACAATAACATTAAGCATAAGACTTACATGTAACCTAAGCTTAATTAATACATAAGCTATTAACATTTTCCACGATGTTTTGCTTGTCTATAAGCTCAATACCTACCCGCAAACATTGTCCTCGAGACATAATTCTGGACAGTTCCTTTGCTGCATCATTTTTCTCAGCAACATTCAAGATACGTAATGGTCGCATTGTTAATCCTCTCTGCCAAAGCCTTCTCGAACTCCCGAATAACACAAGTAGTTCCCTGCTGTATCTAACATGCGCATTCACAGATGAACGATGCAGCAGCGACAGTTTCGAAAGAACTGGGAGAAATGTCATTTGAGCTTATAACGAAGACAACTGCCATAGCTTGCGATTGTGCGGACTCTTCTTCAGTCTTTACCTTCACGTTTTAAGCCACAGCCAACTTGAAACATCCACTTTAGAAGTGTCCTTTAACAAAAACAGCATTTTAATTTTGCTTTCACATCGCCCGCCATCTTTCAAATCATGGCGGTAAAATTGCTCCATTTGCAATGCACCATGGGAATAATCGAAACACCCTGACCTCGGTGGATTATGGGATATATTGATCCAAGATGGCGTCGGAATCTGTTTATTTGAGAGAAATATATTTTTCTTCAAATTCTCTCACACAGGGACTCTGTTTGTATTTTCAACCGTCTTTATTTCCGAGTAAATAGGTAAAACTGAGAGGCAAAATCCAGCCTCATCAGAAGCTTTCAGCCTTGATGTTGTCTACGTCGAGATCGCAGAAGCAAAACTTTTTCTGGAAAATAGTAAGGTTGCTGGAAAATTGAAATCAAATCTGCATCGCCCACTCCTAGAAAACCCAGTACGAGACAACCAGAGGAGAAACGAATCCAGTCTTCATCCAGTGAGAGGGAGTCAGGGAAGTTAAGTGTGCAGGAAATTGTAAGTATAAAAATACTTGACCCACATGACAAGTCCTCAACAGGGGCGTGCGCATATTTAATGCAATTGCAATAGCCCCCATAGTGTTTATAAATTTCAAAAGCACAAAATAAATCGTTTGCATGCATGTACTGTGTGCTGTGCTGCAGGACCTGATTTTTGTGTCATAATTTTGTGCGTACTATTTAGATCACTGCATAGAATTACCAGCCAGGTACTGTGCATAGTGTGAATTGAATCAATATAATTGAATCAATATAATGGTTCAAGTGACTGTAATATAATAAGACATACAATCAATTAAACCACTAATTGTGTATCTAGTTTTGATGATGTCAGCTGTGTGCTTGACAATATCTCGGACTCGTTTTCTTTGTTAGTCAGTCATACACTCGATATTTAGGGGCAATCTAGTGACTTCTATTATATCCGGTATATGAAAATTTTGGTCATATAATGCACGTTCTGATTGGTCAACTCGAGTTCATTATATATTAACGGGACGGTGTAAACCGCAGGTTGCAGGTTGCAGGTTGAAAAAAAAATTTAAAAATTAAAAATTAAAAAAAATTAAAATTAAAAAAATAATATTAAAAATTAAAATAATTACAGTCAAACTACTGTAACCTGGGCCACCCAAACAAAGTTAACCAATCACAGGGCAGAACGGGAACAATACATTCCAACATTTTTGAATTGAGCCAATCCGATGTCGAGTACAGAACAATGAAATTGCAACTTCTTCGTTCGCGATGAATACAGATGAATGAAATTTTGTGCGGTTCTACGGCGTGGATTTTCGATTTCAACCCTTTTATATTTGACTAGTTTTAGCAGTACGATTTGGAAGGAAAAAGGATATTCGAGTCAATAAAAGAGAAAACTACAAACTGCGTGAAAACTGGGAATGCGACGGTTGTACAGTATGTTTCCTCGAATAAAAGTGCGTGGCGGATTTGAAATAATTTGTTTGCTCTTGACAAATTCAAGTTTTCTCCTACGGAGTCAACCACAGTGTTCAACCGGCTGAATAGCTACACTTGTCAGGGTTTTGGCAGTACCATTTGGAAAATAAATACACTTGATGCCAGCAAGGGACTGACTTTATATTACAAACTGCATAAAGTCAGTGCACGCAATCGGGCCAATAGTTTCGGCAAAGTTCGTGACGGATTCAGGTGAAAACAACGAAAGCACGGCTTGTTTACCAGCGGATGAATTCAGTTTTATACATTGTCGGGGTTTTGTCAGTACAATTTGGATGAAATTAAAATAATAAGTAAAAGAGAAATTCAAAATTGCATAAGAAGAGTGTCGGCTGTATATTTGAAGTTTCCAACTTTCGGCAAAGTGAATCATGTGAATTGTAGCGAGATAGAACTCAACCGCCGGAGTAGAATATTTGCAATTGCCGGCAGAGTTTGAATCACGTTTCGTAACGGCAAATTCTTTCAGTATTACAGTTATTTCTGATCGCATGAGAGAAAGAAGCCAACTCAGTGCCTAGCAGATCAGACACAGAGTCGCTTCAAATCTTTCCCAGAAAATTCGGAACTTTTCCCTAGAACAGCCAGGACTTTTCTCGGAAAGATCGAAAGCGATTTTACTAAGCACTGAGTTGGCTTCTTTCTCAGTAATTTTTCCGAAAGGATTCGAAATAGTTTCGAAAGTTCAGCGCAAATCAAGACAATAGGCATGCGATCAGAAATGACTGTAATATAAAATAATTCGCCGTTACGAAACGTGATTCTGACTGCCGGCAAAATATTCTACTCCGGCGGTTGAGTTCTTTCTCGCGACAATTCACTTTGCCGAAACTTCAAATACATGTATACAGCCGACACTCTTTTTATGCAACTTTGAATTTCTTTTTTACTTATTTTTTTAATTTCAGCCAAATTGTACCGACAAAATAAAACCAGGCGCGTGGAAACAAGGTGGAAAAATCAAAAGATCCGACAATAAAAAGTTATAAAAAACTGAATTCATCACCCTGGTAAAACAAGCTGTTGCTTTCGTTGTTTTCAAATCCGTCACGCACTTTGTCGGAACTATGGCCGTCGCGTTCACGGACTTTATGCCAGTTTTTGTAATATAAAGGTCTTCCCTCGCTGGCATCAAGTGTATTTATTTTCCAAATGGTACTAGCCAAAAACCCCGACATGCGTAGCTATTCAGCCGGTTGACGCCGTAGAGAAAAACTTGAATTTGTGAAGAGCGAACAAATTATTTCAAATCCGCCACGCACATTTTAATCGAGGAAACATACTGTACGGGACCGTTCGCATTCCCAGTTTTCACGCAGTTTGCGGAGTTTCTCTTTTATTGACTCGCATATCTTTTCCTTCCAAATTGTAATGCTAAAACTTGTCAAAGATAAAAAGGGTTGAAATCGAAAATCCACGCCGTAGAACCGCACAAAATTTCATTTCATCTGTATTCATCGCGAACGAAGAAGTTGCAATTTCATTGTTCTGTACTCGACATCGGATTGGCTCAATTCAAAAAATGTTGGAATGTATTGTTTCCCGTTCTGCCCTGTGATTGGTTAAACTTTGTCTGGGTGGCCCCGGTTACAGTAGTTTGGACTGTAAAAAAAATTTAAAAATAATAATAATAAAAATTAAACAAAAAATGTTCCTTTTTGTGTAAAAAAAAAGGGAAAAAAAGATTATCTTGGAAGATTTAGAAACTGGACTGGACTCTTAGTATGAGAATTTGAGGAACCATTTCAGATGTTCTCGTTTCGGATCTTCTGCCGAAATCTTCGGGTCAACTTCGGATATCTTCGGAAATCTTCGGGCCATCTTCGGAAGTCTTCTGGTCAACTTGGAATTCCGCAAATTCTCATACTAAGAGTCCAGTCCAGTTCTAAATCTTCCAAGATAATATTTTCTTTTTCTTTTTTTTACACAAAAAGGAACATTTTTTAATCATTTTTTATTTAATTTTTATCTATTATTATTTTTAAATTTGTATTAATTATTTTAATTTTTAATATTATTTTTTTAATTTTAATTTTTTTTAATTTTTAGTTTTTAATATTTTTTTTTTCAACCTGCAACCTGCAACCTGCAACCTGCAACCTGCAACCTGGCAACCTGTAACCTTGCAACCTGCGGTTTACACCGTCCGATATATTAACTTGATAAAGATGTGCCCTACGTCACGTGCATGCTTTAATTATCAAGTTATAAATAAATGCACGCAGCCTATATGAGCATGTGTAATTCCATGAACATTTTATAAAAAATCCCTGTGTGCTTATAGGTGTCTCATGGCTGATTCTGTCAATTTATTATTTTTATTATAATTCATGATTAATCAGCTTGACAGATGTCAAGAAGGTGATTGTGGGAGAGTTTTTGAGAT
The DNA here is from genome assembly GCA_029204205.1 of Desmophyllum pertusum. Taxonomy (NCBI): domain Eukaryota; kingdom Metazoa; phylum Cnidaria; class Anthozoa; order Scleractinia; family Caryophylliidae; genus Desmophyllum; species Desmophyllum pertusum. Next base: position 5,077 of record MU827138.1, on the reverse strand, counting down.
CAACCTCAATGGACAAGCTCTAGAACAAGTTCCAAACCTGAATGAGGTTAGAATATGAATTCTCCTTACTGGTTACAACCAATATTTTAATGTAAGTACTGAGAATTTGCTAGTACATCCTGTAACTTTCACATTTGGTAGTACAGTACTGGCTGAAAGTACTGATGTATTGGGATATGGCAAAACCTCATCCTTGCTGAAGCAAATTCACAGTGGTGGGATGAAAACCTCAGCCTCGTCCTGGACGAAACATGGACTGAACACCATGGCAAAGTAGCCTCACATTTTCATAATTGGAGCCCCATATGCGAGCTGCGAGAATCGCAAATGATTCTCGTGACTTTTGCCGCTCGCATATGGGCCCCAAACGAAAACATTGAACCAGGGCAAAGAAGTCACAGTAACAGGTGACATGAAGAAACAATACTGATTATATATTGTCAAACGGTTTCACTAACCTCTCAAAGAAAACTTAGAAATTGTAGTGTAATTTTTCTTTTTTGAATTTAGCTACTGACATTGGAAAAAGCCTCATGCTATAGACGATCTTCCCTTGTTTGGATAAAATGAATAACAATATTATATTATTTTTGTCTCTTTTATTCCAACATACAGTTTCCAAAACTGAAAATTCTTGACTTGGGATGCAATAAAATAAAACATGTGTCACCTAGTGATTTGGAGAAGAATTGTGTAAGTAAAATTATTTTTCAATTTAATAATATTTTCTTCCTGTTCTAGTATTTCTGTTGAACACCTTTCCTGCCAAAGTTCCCATCTTTTTCCCACAAAATATTACTGTCCGGCTAGTGTCTCCAAGTTGTGTTCATATGCAATTGACTGAACTCTCACAGTCAGATCTCCCCTGGGAGTTTAACTAGGTACCATTATTACCTGACAAATTAAAATGGTGAGTTGGGCAGAGCTTTCTAGCCATGTGCTAGCTGGTGTTACTAGTTAAATACTAGCCCAGAGTCTGTGAGTTATAGCACTCACATTGTTATGCAAGCAGTCACCCCTATGTTAAAGTACAAACAAAACAAAACATTAGACTTAAATTAATCATTATTTTACCTCTCATTTACCTACACTGTATGTACATTACTTACGTTTAGGATCTTCGAGAACTGAAACTTTATGCAAATGAGATCACAGAAATCAACGGTTTAGATCGGTGAGCCAGTATAATTATGTATATTAAGTAATAATAATAACAACAATGATGACTGCCAATAATAGTAGTAGTTACTGGTATCTATTTGTTTTCTATAAATTGTAGAGTAATTACATGTATTATAATTACATAAAATATAAATAGCTTCATGTAATACACTATTTAAGGTAGTACAACTGGCTAAAATGCTCCGAAAAAGGACCCTTTTTGAGAACTGTTTCAAATCCATTTCAAATTCCATAGAAGAAGTTGTTAAGTCATTTTTATCAGAGAAACAGATTCTGAAATCGACATTTTCATTTTCGTAACGGGAATGTGTGAAATTGATTACCTCGCAAGCGGTGTAAAAATCAGTTTTTTCTAATTTTTAGGTTTATGTTTTAATTAGTAGTCATAATTTTTGTTTTATAAACAGTTATGAAGAAAATACATGAAATATGAGTTAGCCGCAGTGAAACAGCAAATTCTGTGTTAATTATTAACAGGCATTAAAATCAAGGACATGACTCCCTTAATTTTATTCCCCCCAAATTGAATGTTTTTTTGCGGCTAAATGCAGGAAGATTACTTAACATGTGGACAAAAACTGTGCCAAATTTCGTCAGCATTGAGTTTTTTCCTAGTGGCAATTTGTTAAATTTTATCACATGTAAGTCAAAAAGACGCCGAATTCAACGAATTCAGCCAGGTTTTCATCGCGATTTCTCTGCAAATTGATCCGCTATCTTGAGCCTTGTACTTACCAGCCTGATCAACATGAGCACACACAAAAAATAATCTGGAATGTTGTGCGAGACTCCCGTGAACAAAATACCAGAGCGCATGTCCTTAGCTTCCACGTTCGATACTTACGTCTGCAAAATTCCAAGATGGCGTCTTAAAATGGCGCCCCAGACAACGAAATTCAATCTCCGCTTTCTCCAAAACCCGCAAACGGTGGACTCAAATCTTTTTGGAATTGATCATAATAATGTTTTATCTACCAGCTGGCTGAAAACGAAGGCAACTTTATATTTTACGACTCACCCAATTGTACTACCTTAATAGGTAGATAGCAATACTGTGAACTCTCTCTAAGGGGACATCCTCGGGACCAGCTCTAGCTGTCCGCCTTAAGAAGTGTCTGCCTTATAGAGAGTTTTGTTACAGAAAAATAAGAGAAACTTGATTCGGTCGGGACCAGCCAACCATGTCCGCCTTAGAGAGGTGTCTGTTTTACAGTGGTGTCCGCTTTGAGAGAGTATACATGTAAGGTACATGGCTAATTTAGTGAGAGCAGTGAATGTTCAAAAACATGAGATAAGGTGATCAATCAATATTACATTTTCAGAATTTCATGTTTACCCTCAGTAAAGGGATGACGAAAAATTATCATCTGTTTACTTATAACTTCATCATTCTTTTTTCTCTCCATAGTTGTAAAGAACTAAATAATCTTCTTCTTCAACACAATAAAATAAAGTGCATAGGTAAGATTCATGTTCAGCAACTTGTGAGTTTGTTAGGTTAAAGAAGGTACGTCACGAATGGGCCATTTTTTCAAGTTTGCCATTTGCAATAATCCGTCTTAATCTTCTCCATCTTCAACCATCCTTGTTCCTGTTTGATTATACCACCCCTTAGGTGTTTTTCTACCTTAGTAAACTATTATTTTGAGTCTTTCTTCAATCTGAAGGTAAATTTGCACTTCAGAAAATGACTAAGTTATAAAATATTGTGACATACATGTAGCTCCTTTAACCCTTTCACGCACAAGCTCAAGATATTAAATTGTTCTTACTGATTACCATGCCTTTCTTTTAAAGTTAGTTTGAGAATTTAGTGGTACATCAACAAGACATTGCACATCTGCTTGACAATGTATTAAAATAAGTAAGGAGAAATAAGGTATCAATTGGTCGCTCCTGAGAATTAAAGCGTGCAAAAAAAAAAAAATTCTGCTTTTCTTTTGACAATTCAAGCTGAGCTGAGAAAATTTAGTAGCTTACCAGACTTTATAAGCAAGGATTTTTTTCCAAACCAACTTAGAATAGTTCCACGAAAGTTGTAATATGAGTTAATTTTCTTTTGATTTGTTCCCAGGCAAAGGTCTACAGCATGTGAGAAAACTCAAAGTGTTGAGACTTGATAACAACCGTCTGTCCAAGATTGATTACAGAGAAATTGGTTGCTGTTCACAAATAACTATCCTCGACATTAGCTGCAATCACATCACAGATATTTCTGTAAGTTTGACAAAGTGTGTGTCTTTGAGTTAAAATCCTAAAACATGTAGAAATTCATGTGAATAACATTGGACCTTTAACCCTCTCCTTTCAAGCAGGTATGCCTTTCTTCTTCATTCCACAAGTTGAACCTCAAATTAACCACACTCCTTCCTTCTCAACAGTTCTCTGACACATTTTTCTATACCAACCACCACTACAAACATGTACAGATGAATAGTTTATTGTGAAATGTTGTTTGTAGGAAAATTATCTCGCACTTCGCCAAACCTTCGCTATTGTTGTCCATGATTGTCAGCTGAAAAAACTGATATCCTGAGTGTCGGTCCAGCAAAAATACCATTGATAGATTTTATTGTATAATGTTCAAATTTCTTGACGTTCAATGGGTTATCCCTGAAACAGTTATTAGAAGAATGGTATTCAGCTTAAACATTTTGTATTGACATGGAATAATTCATTTCTTAGGCAAGTATTTTTAAATCATGTGTGTAGTAAATGGATGAGCGTAGAAACATCCTCTGCTATTTTCAGGCTGTAAATGCTCTCCCAGCACTTGAGGAACTTGATTTGTCAAATAACAAAATCAGCAAAATCCCTGATCTAGGAAGATGCAAGAAAGTGAGTTAATAGAAATACTACAGTTTATGATTATTAGGAAATTTAAAGTTTTTAATTGTACAGTAAAGGGTTGTTATCAATTTTGTTTAGATTCAGGAGCTGGATATCTCCAGAAATCAAGTATCAGACTTATCTGGATTGAGGGGTCTCTCTAACCTATCTGTAAGTATCAGTCAAACACAATATGGAAACACAGATGAACATTTTAATTGTTTGTCTCATGATGGAGTCACTTTGAGGTGTTGGTCGCAATGTTTCAAACTTTACTGCTAGCCTTCATCAGGTGATGAAGTCAATTGTTTATGAGGACCGCACCAATGAGGATCGCACCAATAGCAGCGAACCAACATGCTACATATAGTGACATGTAAACAATGGACCTCATCACCTGATAAAGAATAGCAGTAAAGCAGTCAAAAACATCACAATCAACACCTCAAAGTAACTCCATCGTGAGGCAAACGATTAAACGTTCATCTATCTATCAAACCAAGATGAACAATAACTACATCTATAATAAAATCATAAAATATATAGAAAAATGTAGAGATTTTTCAAAGATGCTGTTACCTGAATAAACAGAGTAACATCTCTCTTTATGTGCTCAATTCTTCCACAGTCAGAAACGTGTTGATAGAGAGTTCTCCCCGAGTAAAATTACCATTCATTTCATGTTTTTGCATAAGTCCTCGAGTTTATTTCTGATCAAATGAACTCTCTACCAAGGTCTGTCATTGTGCCCCTGATGAAAATGTCAGACCTTCTGAACAGTCACGCATTTTTAGTGCAATATCATTATTCTATGCTGATTCTTAGTTACCACGTTAATGAGCTCATTAAATGGTTACAGTATTATCAGTAGGTTTTCTAACGATTCATCACGTATACGCATTCAGACTAAATTCATCATGTTTAACGAAATAGTTTTACTCATTATTGAGAAACTATAGGTCAGGAAGTGCGTTTCCATTTAAATTTATGCAATGCAAAAAATTGCAGGGTAATTGCAAAAAAATAATACATTTACAGTGCTTGCGCTGTACAAAGACTGTGCTTA
>MU827137.1:0-11109 GCA_029204205.1 Desmophyllum pertusum | reverse complement strand
AAAAAAAAGAAACAAGCATCTACCAATCACAGTACACGGACTCAAAATAAAAAAATCATCGACCCTCTACCGCCGTTTACTCCAGAGGCGAACCCGAAGTATATCTAGAAGACATGGTTTCAAGTTTTTAGTCTCATCGATTTGGAGTCCGTTTCGATAATGATAATAATTCGATAGCAATAATTCGATAATAATTCGATAGCAACCGTCCAAGCACCTTTCCTTCAGTCGGGTCTCCGCCATCTGACTATGGGGGCCGTAACCGCGCTGGTGTACTCGTTGTCGATCGTCACTGATATTGCGCGATTCGATGTCAAGTTCGTTGATGGAGCAGACACCAGCTCCCCGCGCAGCCAACCTCGCTTTGGCTCACAGAGGTTTTCCGCGGGGTCTCAGTGCCTGTCAGTTTTCGTGGCGGACTCAGTAACTATTTATACTCCTGGTTGGAGAGGGGCAATGTGAGAGTAAAGAGTCTTGCCCAAGAACACAACACAGTCACCCCGGCCAGCGCTAAAACTGCAACTCGAACTTCTGCTTGTTTCTACTGCAACACGCAACACATATGCCAGAATTTGAGTATTGAATTATTTCTCAAATGAATAAATTAGTGGCCATCGAGTGTGACAAAATTATATAGTAAATACGCAACCCTACACTTCCATCACATACACAGGACATCACCCACCCCACATAAGCTTGAATACGTTGTCTCTAAAGTGCCCCCTCATGGGAGGGGTGAGAGTTTCGCATTGTTGACAAATTTCCAAGAAAGCGGCTGGATGTGGAGAACAGTGAGGAATAAATCTCGATTAATAAAGCACTCCAATATAAACAAGGCTCAGGTAAATAACTGAATTTTTTCACATGATGGTCTGCGTGGTTTTAGTCTACCATCTGGCAATTCCTTTGTTATACGTCATCGCCAGCGGCCTTCTGTAATGCCTCAGTAAAACTCAAAGAATTCTATCAACAGCCCGTGTGTGAGAGTTGAACCATAACAATAATAAACTTGCTTACAATTTTACTCCGATCAGTGGTCAGTAAATCGTGAGATTATATTGATAAGATTATCAAGTAATCCGAAACAACTTAAAGTTACTTTAGCAATTAAAAGAGTGAAAAAAAAAGGTAGCTATTTTATTGATAAAAACTTTTGGGGATAATAAACTAGTACGAGTGATTGTAGAGCAGTCAATTAGATATAACTGCATGAAACACAAAAGAATATATTATCGTGTCCAACAACATTTCAAATATTTTGCAAAACCTGATCTGGAAGCTCGACAGCTGTAATGTGTTGGTCAATGTCGATTCTGAGAATCCTGTCCTTAGACAACATGTCAAAACATACTCTCTGATGTGCGTCAGTATATCCGGCTAATATCCTATCGATCACAAGACTTCATGTTTGAGGCGTTTAACAACTCCGAAAACACTTCATCGTGTTCCGCCTTTAATCATGGATGTAAAAAACCTTTAAGAACAACCTCATGAAGAAGATCCTGTTTCTGTGTGCATGAAACACATTCCACTTGATCCAAAGCAGATGCCATGTTTACCCAGTTTTTGTCGTCATGCTGAACGGATTCCACGAAAAAATGTTTAGGTGGGCGCAATGCATATTATTAAACATGTCCTGAATGCCGAAGAGAGAGTAGAGTCCCCGGAAATGGCAATCTCTAAACGAGTTGCCGACCAACTTTCGCATCTAACAGTTTGCTAGAATGTGTTGCGCCATTTAAAGAGTGCAATACCACTGGTGTGAATTGTGGAAATTGCGACAAGAAAAGCTCGCAGAGTTTCTACTGCTTCCAGTGTTGTGCATTCTGGTGTGAAGCAGACTGTCTGAGCCTTCATAATGGAATCAAAGCCCCCCCCTCCCCCCATTTGTGTGCGCTTAAAGACTTCCAAGATGAAGACTATGAGAATTTTGTTTGGTTTTTTTTTTTTTTTTTTGGGGGGGGACTTTTGGGTGGTTGTGGTTTGTGGGGGGGGGTCTTTGGGGGGGGCTTTTTTTTTTTTTTTGGGGGGGGGGGTGAATGTTTAAAAGCGTCCAGCATTTTGCCAAAAGAAACACAATGAAAGTGAAGAGCTGAAGTTCTTTTCCAAGATCTGTGAAGTGAAAGTTGCCATTTGCAATGCTTGTGCTTGACAGATCACGAAGGTCACGCCAACGAGTTACTCTTGGAAGAAGCTGCAAATGAACGCAAGTTGAAAGTGACGGTCTGTGATTGATTCTAAGAAAGAAAAAAACATTCACAAAAAAAAAGGATCAAATCGCAAAACTTGACAAAAAACTGTGTTCAACTCAAGAGCAAGCCGCCACCGTGAAACGAGCGCGCACAAGTTTGCTGAAAAGATGATCAGTGTCATCGAAGCGAATGAAGGAGGAAATTATTCACAAAGTGGAAAGCCAAGCAAGAGAATCACTCCAGCGTCTAAGCAATACAAAGTAGTGAGAATTGAAAACACAGGGGAAAAAATGGACGATGTGAAAGCTGGTTAAACCCAAACTGAAACACTTCCTAAAACAAAGCCAACAAGTGCTGAGATGTACAGTTAGATAAGTCATTAAACACAATCTTTCAGGGAAGAATCCAGTGATGAAGGAGAACAAGATCGGACTGCGACCTTGAAGGTCTTCGTCAATTCGGTTTTCGTTGAAAAACGAAACCATTAATTGGGACAAAAACCCAAACACAGAAGGAATAGGCTCATTCAAAAACATTTTTTATCAGCAGACGAAACTAGCGCATTTCAATCACGTGCCGTAATGAAGAAGGAATCTGTTGAAGCGATTGTTGGACTTGAAGCTGAATTTCTTTTAAAGACAAGGAAATGCTGAAGGTTTTGTACAATGTTACGAAAAGCGTGACTGCGTGATCAGTGGAAAATACAGAAATCGACAAGGCCATGACTGTGCGACGAAAGCGCGAGTCCAAGAATAATAAAGATTTGCTTAGCTTACAAGATACAGCTATGTTGCGAAAGAAACCGGAGAATGCGAGGCATACAGTGATGGTAACGGAAGAAACATGTTCGCTGCAGTCCCTTGTGACTGTTGAAGTTTCCAAACCGAGACAGTTCCAGACCCGTGTTATCATTTAGCGACAAAAAGGTTTCTCTGTAGAATGCCTCAACAACCCTATGGGGAGTGGCAGTGAATGAACGCTAATGAACATGCAGTTGACTGATAATGGTAAAGAGGAGGGTTCAGGGAATTTAAGTAGGTGATGGGACTTACTTAAGATCTTTTGGCAGATAAGGGTGGTGTAAACAGGGAGAATTTAACTTCCCTTACTGCGGATAGCGTTGATAAAAACAGTAATATTATAGTGGTGGAATGTTAAAAACACCGTCGTCAACTGTTGTAGTGAGCAGGGTGAGTAAGCTGAGCCCAGTTTGGTGGCGAAAGGAAGTATCTTGATCACCAGACGAAACAACCTGTCTCATGGTTTATACCTTGTGACAGTGCTGGGCATATGTTATATTTGCTTGACCAGAAATAACAAAACTTAATTAAGATCTTATACTCCACGGGGCCAGTTTTTACGTTAAAAATGGTGGAGAGGGCTCTTTTACTTGTCCTTTTCTATCACTGTGGTTGTTGTTGTTGTTTTCACTGGTGTCCATTATGAGAAAATATTTCATAGTGGTCAGGTCCCCCCCCCCCCAGTGGGGAACATTGTAATCAAACGTTTTTGATGAACAAGGTAAGTTTTAACGTACACATTTTGCGAAGGGATGGGGCGAGGGAGACGGGGAGTTCAATAACACCTCGTTTGCTTGTCAGTTAACAAGGCAGGACACCTGTTGGTTTGTGTATTTTTACATTGAAATCAACAGAGGTCCAAGTATTTGAACTAATTTCTTTGAAAGTTTATCGCAAAGTTTGAAACACAAAGGGGAGCGGAGATAGGAGAGTTTTAAATGTACCAATCTAACTACAGCAGTATTAGTGATGGTAGAAATTGGTGTTGTCTGAATTTGTAAAAAAAACCAATCGAATTCAGTTATTCGAGTAGATATTTAATAATCCACTTTACCTGTGACAAAATCATGAATCAATTGCATGCACAGCTTTATTAGGAGCTATGTCGCGGATTGCGCGCATCTTGAAAACAATAGGTCAAATTTTACTTAAGTTCGCCATTCGCCAATCCGTTTCTTAATCTTCTCCATCCTCAACCATCCGTGCTCATGTTTGTTTTATTATTATTTCTTTGGTGTTTTTCTACCTTTGTAAAACTGTTTATTTTGAAGGCTTCCTTTCAACGGGTTTGAAGGTGATTTTGCACTTCGCAAAAGTCATTCTTTAAATTAATCGTAGACCATATAGCTTCCCTTATAAAGGGGCGTTTGGAGTTAAGGAAACCTGAGCATGGTTTTAATTTTTTGCATATACAACTTTAGTTATCTGAAAGCAGTTTAGATCACTTGATAAATACGTTTTGTTTCTTTGGAGCGATTTTATTATTATACTATAGAACACAGTTGAATATCAGCTGTGGTTTTAGTATTAACAGACTCTAAAGTTAAAAGTTTATTGTCTGTATAGAGCCTCCTTGTTGGTGTTACACAAACAAACGAAAAATGTTGCCATTCCAGAATAGAAACTTATTTCCTATTTAAATGGGGAAGGAAATTTCCTTCTTTAACGAAACCACACTATATGACCGCATATAGAAACACGGTCAGTTTTCTTGTAACATGTTATCCTTACTTTTAATCATTAAACTGGTAAATAATTGTATTATTTGTTCCTCAAATTTATACTGATACACGCTAGGCTGTGGGTCAAACTCGAAAGCTGTCAGCTACTGGGACCACTTTGTACATATAGTTACAAGGCAAGGTAATGTCATCTTATCTGTGTCCCAAGAAAATATTTTGTATTCACATTTCCGGGATTTTTCATGACAAAGCCAGAATTAGCTGTAAATAACCAGGGGGACTTGGACCCATACTGTGTGACATCAGTAAACTTTAGTTGTAAATAACATTGTTATACACTTTTGTTACTATTGATAAGATAGAGAAGCATGGAATAAAAGTTTAAGAAAAATTGTTCTTGAACTTTTGTTGATTTGCGAATGGTTGATATAAAACAATAAAAACTCGGGAGGGGTGTGCCAGTACGATTTGAATTTACATTTGATAGGTGCGAAATTTTCCCATAACGTGAATATAGGGGTAACTGATGGTCGAATTATCTCACTAGAAACTCACCATTTTATTATCAGAAAACCCAAAACGTCACGCGAGCTCCGAAGTTCAAAACCCAACTAACGATTGCGTTTTGCTGCGAATTCGGCAATCATAATTACCAAGACACACCAAGGAGACCCTTTGAAAAAGAACAATTTCAGAAAACAAACATGGAGTTATTGCTACTCCCCTGGATGTGGAATGAGATGGTAGTCCACTTCATCGCAGGTTACCCCAGCATTTTGCCGCTGGTAAACTATTTATTATATCCGGGGTGGAGAGAGGCACAAACAATGTGGAGAGTAAAAAGTGTCTTTTTACTCCAATGACCAAGACACACAACCACAATGACCCGGGGTTGGCCCCCCCCCCAGCGCCTCAACCCGAAACCGCAACTCGAAACTTACCGTTTGTTTCTGCTGCAACACGCAACAACATAAAGACAAGAAGTTTGAGTGTGAAGAGCATTTATTTTCAAAATAACTGCATAAAATTAATGTTGACCCGCTCTTCGCGCTCGACGCTTCAATTCGCTCGCGCTCACCAACCACACTATCCCGAACGCAGCTGGAACAGGCCCGAGTGTGACAAAAATTAGTCAAGGTAACTACACAACCCAATACTTCTGCACATTACATGAAAAGAACATCCCACCCACATAGGGCTGTAGCATGTTGTCTCTAATAAGTGCCCCTCATGGCGGTGAGAAAGAATTAATAGTTTCGCATTGTTAACAAAAAATTTCCAAGAAAGCCCCCGGCTGGGATGTTGTTAGATCCAAACTAGAGCACAGTGGAGAATAAATCTCCAATTAAAAAAACAACAATTACAATACACAAACATACTCGAGGTAAAATAAACTGAAATTTTGTTTTCAGTCATTGTCTGCGTTGTTTAGTCCTCTACCATTCGCAAATCCCTTTGTTATAGCTCATAACTTACATCGCATCTTCTCTTGAATATGCCCTCAGTAAACTCAAAGATTGCTTCAAAAGCCCGTGTGTGGAGTTGTAACCAAAAAGATAATACTAACTTGCTTTGCAATTGTACTCCAAATCAGTGGTCTGTAAGTCGTGAGATAATATTGGACTAAGATTAGCAAGTATCCCGGAAAAACAACCTTAAGTTGATTTTACCTTTTGCAATATTAAAGAGTGAAAATAAAAAGGTATCAGCTATTTTATTGTCGATAACTTTGGGAAATAAATTAAAACTAAGACGAGGTTGTTGTAGAGCAGTCAATAATAGATTTGCTAACTGCATGGAAAACACCAAAGGAAAATGATCGATTATCGTCCAACAACATTGAAATTTTTTTTTTTTATTTTTGCCAAAAAACCTGATCTACTCCAAAGGCAGCTTCGACAGCTTTAATAATTAATGTGTTCGGTCAAGGTTCGATTTCTGAGAATCCTGTTCTCTAGACAGCATGTCAAAAAACATACTACTCTGATTGCGTCAGTATTATCAGGCTAATAAATACCCATATACGATCACAAGACTTAATTTGTTTGAGGCGTCTTACAAAACTTCGAAAACCTCAATCGTGTTCCGCTTTAATCATGGATGTAAAATACCTTTACTGAACAAACCTCCATGAAGAAAGGTATCCTGGTTACTGTTGTGCATGAAACACATTTTCACGGATCCAAAACAGCTGCCATGTTTACAACACGTTTTTATGTCTTCACTGACTTGAACGGGATTCATAACGAACAAGTGGGCGCCCCCCCCCACCAAAAAAAATGATATTATAACATGGCGCTGAATGACGAAGAAGAGAGTAGAAGTCCTTGGAAGTGGAAAATCTTAAACGAGCTGCCGCCCAACTTTCCGCATCAACAGTTTGCTAGATGTGTTGGTCACATTAAAGGAGTGCAATACACTGGTGTGAAATGTGGAAATTGCGACAAGAAAAGCTCGCAGAGTTTCTACTGCTTCCAGTGTTGTGCATTCTGGTGTGAAGCAGACTGTATGAGACTTCATAATGGAATCAAAGCCAATAAAGAACACCATGTGTTGGCGCTTAAAGACTTCCAAGATGAAGACTATGAGAATGTTTTAAAGCGTCCAGCATTTTGCCAAAAGAAACACCATGAAAGTGAAGAGTTGAAGTTCTTTTGCAAGATCTGTGAAGTGGCCATTTGCAATGCTTGTGCTTTGACAGATCACGAAGGTCACCGCCAAGGTACTCTTGGAAGAAGCTGCAAATGAACGCAAGTTGAAAGTGAGGTCTGTGATTGATTCTAAGAAAGAAAACATTCACAAAAAAAAGGATCAAATCGCAAAACTTGACAAAAACTGTGTTCATATCCAAGAGCAAGCCGCCACCGTGAAACGAAGCGCGCCACAAGTTTGCTGAAAAGATGATCAGTGTCATCGAAGCGAAGAAGCAGGAAATATTTCACAAAGTGGAAAGCCAAGCAAGAGAATCACTCCAGCGTCTAGCAATACAAAAGAGTGAGATTGAACACCAAGTGAAAATGGACGAGAAAGCGGTTAAACAAACTGAAACACTTCTAAAACAAAGCACAAGTGCTGAGATTGTACAGTTTAGATAAGTCATTAAACACAATCTTTCAGGAAGGAATCAGTGATGAAGGAGAACAAGTCGACTGCGACCTTGAAGGTCTTCGTCAATTCGTTTTCGTTGAAAACGAACAATTAATGGACAAAACAAACACTGAAGGAATCGGCCTCATTCAAAAACATTTTTTATCAAGACTGAAGCGCGTCAATCAAGTGCCGAAGGAAAAGGAATCTGTGAAGCGATTGTTGGACTTGAAGCTGAATTTCTTTTAACGACAAGAAATGCTTGAAGGTGTACAATGTTACGAAAAGCGTGACTGCGTAACAGTGGAAATCAGAAATCGACAAGGCCATGACTGTGCGACGAAAGCGCGAGTCCAAGGATAACAAAGATGGTAGCTACAAGATCAGCTATTTTGCGAAAGAAACCGGAGAATGCGAGGCATCAGTGATGGTAAATGGAGAAACATGTTCGCTGCAGTCCTTGTGCTGTTGAAGTCAAAACCGAGACAGTTCAGACCCGTGTTATCCTTTGGACAAAAAGGTTCCTCTGTGGAATGCTCAACAACCCTCTGGGAGTGGCAGTGAATGAACGTAATGAAATTGCAGTGACTGATAATGGTAACGAGAGGGTTCAGGTATTTAGTAGTGATGGGACTTACTTAAGAATCTTTTGGCAGAAAGGGTGGTAAACAGGGAGAATTTAACTTCCTACTGGATAGCGTTTGATAAAAACAGTAATATTATAGTGGTGGAATGTAAAAACCACCGTGTTCAACTGTTTAGTGAGCAGGGTGAGTACCTGAGCCAGTTTGGTGGCAAAGGAAGTCTTGATCACCAGCTGAACTGTCCTCATGGTTTATCTGTTGACAGTGATGGGCATATTGTTATTGCTGACCAGAATAACAAACTAATTAAGATCTTTACTCCACGTGGCCAGTTTTTACGTAAAATTGGTTCGAGAGGGCTCTTTTACTTTCCCTATCACTGTGTTCATTATGAGAAATATTTCATAGTGTCAGACAGTGGGGAACATTGTATCAACGTTTTTGATGAAGAAGGTAATTTTCTGTACACATTTGGAAAGAAGGGGCAGGGAGACGGGGAGTTCAATACACCTCGTTGCTTGTCAGTTAACAAGGCAGGACACCTGTTGATCTGTGATACATTGAATAACAGAGTCCAAGTATTTGAACTAAGTGGAAAGTTTATAGCAAAGTTTGGAACAAAAGGGAGCGGGATAGGAGAGTTAACGTCCCAATCTCTACAGCAGTTCTTAGTGATGGTAGAATTGTTGTGTCTGAATTTGTTAACAATCGAATTCAGTTATTCGAGTAGATATAATATCCACTTTCCTGTGACAGAATATGAATCAATTGCATGCACAGTTTTATTAGGCGCTATGTCGCGGATTGCGCATCTTGAAACGGTCAAATTTTTTCAAGTTCGCCATTCGCAATCCGTCTTAATCCTCTATCCTCAACCATCCTTGCTCATGTTTGTTTATTATTATTTCTTTGGTGTTTTTCTACCTTTGTAAACTGTTTATTTTGATGCTTCCTTCAACTGGTTTGAAGGTGATTTTGCACTTAAGTCACTTAAAATATCGTGACATAGCTCCTTTAAGGGCGTTTGGAGTTAAGAAAACCTGAGATGGTTTTAATTTTGCATATACAACTTAGTTATCTGAAGCAGTTACTTGATAAATCCTTTTGTTTTCTTTGAGCGATTTTATTATTATATATAGAACAGTGAATCAGCTTGGTTTTTAGTATTACAGCTCTGTAAAAGTTTATTTTCGGTATAGAGCTCCTTGTTGGTGTTTACCAAAACAAAAGAAAATGTTGCATCATGTTATCTTTACTTTTCTATTAATTGTAAATAATTGTATTATTTTGTTCCTCAAATTTATAATGTACACGCTACTGTGGTCAACTCGAAAGCTGTCCGCTACTTTGACCACTTTGTACATATAGTTTACAGTGCATGTAATGATCTTATCTTTCAAGAAAATATTTTGTATTCACATTCGATTTTTCTTGGCAGACAGAATTAGCTGTAAATAACCAGGGGGACTTGACCCATACTGTGTGACATCAGTAAACTTTAGTTGTCAATAATTATATACACTTTTGTTACTATTGATAAGGTAGAGACGCATGAATAAAGTTTAGAAAAATTGTTCTTGAACTTTGTTTGATTTGCGAATGTTTGATATAAACAATAAAACTGGAGGGGTGTGCAGTACGATTGAATACATTTATTTGCGAAATTTTCCCATAACGTGAATATGGTCTGAGGTGAATTATCTACTGAACTCACATTTTATTTATCAGAAACAAACGTCACGCGAGCTCCGAAGTTCAAAACCCAACTAACGATTGCGTTTTCGCTGCAGTCAATCATAGTTACCAAGACAACCAACAACCCTGAAAAAGAAACAGAAACAAACACTAGGACTATTGCTACTCCCCTGGATGGGATGCTAGTCCATCGCAGGTTACCCCCCAGCATTTTGTCGCGGGTAACTATTTATACTCCTGGGTGTAGAGAGGCACTGTGAGAGTAAAGTGTCTTGCCCAAGAACACAACACAATGACCCCGGCCAGCGCTCAAACCGCAACTCGAACTTCTGTTTGTTTTCTGCTGCAACACGCAACACATAAATGCCAAGAAGTTGAGTGTTGAATTATTTCTCAAATAAATAAATTAATGTTGACCGCTCTTCGCGCTCCGCGCTTCAATTCGCTCGCGCTCCCCACTATCCGAACGCCTGGAACAGGCTACGAGTGTGACAAAATTATTTAGTAACTACACACCCAATACTTCTGCCACATACAAAGAACATCCCACCCCACATAGGTTGTCTCTATAGTGCCCCTCATGGGAGGTGAGAGGAATAGTTTCGCATTGTTAACACATTTCCAAGAAAGCGGCGGATGTTGTGATCCAAACTAGAGCACAGTGAGAATAAATCTCAATAAAAACAACACTTCAATATAAACATAGCTCGAGGTAAAATAACTGAAATTTTTTTCACGTCATTGTCTGCGTTGTGTAATTCCTTTGTTATAGCTCATACTTCATCGACATTTCTCTGAATGCCTCAGTAAAACTCAAGATTGCTTTCAACAGCCCGTGGTGTGAAAAGTTTGAACTCAAAAATAATACTAACTTGCTTTTGCAATTGTACTCCGATCCAATTGTCTGTAAGTCGTGAGATAATATTGACTTACAGATTATTCAAGTATCCCGAAACAACCTTAAAGTTATACCTTTTGGCAAATTACACAGAGGTGGAAATAGAAAAGGTAGCTTATTTTATTGTATACTTTGGAGATAATAAAAACTAAGAACGAGTGTGTAGAGCAG
>MU827136.1:0-11156 GCA_029204205.1 Desmophyllum pertusum | reverse complement strand
ACCTCGTTCCAGGGTCTACTCCGCTTTCAAGATGGCGGCTGGGCGCGGAGAAGACCCTGGGGTACACTGATATAACGCCCACGCTGATTGGTCTTTAGATTTATGATTCTTACATTAGTCGTGATTGGCGGAAATAGTCTTCCTTGCAAAATGGCCGACTTGCGGAGTTTTATTTTGTTATTTCTTCTCGAATTGAAACGTAAATGATTGCCTGTTAAATATTTCCCGTCTTGTTTAAATTATGCACGGCAATTTAAGAAAGAGGTGGAGTTGACGTTGGACCGAATTAATTTGAAAGCTAAGGCGCACAGATCAAGAGCTGGAATATCAAGCAAGGTGAAAATCAGATCGATGATATTGATTACACGTTTATGAATGTTTAAGCTTATGTGTTATTATTCGAAGCCTGGAATTTCTTCAAAGTGCTTTTAACGGCAAATTGAAAATGTGACGGAATCCTGAATTTATGTATTGCTCGCACAAATGACGAATCGAATTTTTCACTCGTAAACTTAACTACGTGATCTGTACTTTTCAGAGAATGATTAAGCTTACAATCAAATGATTTGAACAGACAAGATACAATATTATGACCATTTTGATGCACTGCACTTAAAAGTAAGGAAAGCCCTTCCTTGAAATATTTTGTAAACTTGATTATACTTAAAATGAAGATTATAGTTTATATAAGCTGTTTTTCTCAATTTTCTAAGCTGGTATAGGTATTAAATCACCTATACAAGTTTACAACATACAGTGGAACCTCTACTTCGGGCCACCTCTATTAAGGGAACACCTCCTTTACCACACTCATATAATGTTTGTAATCCAGATACTGCTATGCAAGGGACACCTATTAGTTTATATTTTTGTTTGATGTTGGGAAATTATTGTTCATCGTGGTAGATAGTAGCCTCCTACGCAGACGCTCTTTGGGATCATCACGCAATCTTTCCTCCCCACGAACGCGGAAAGATTGCGTGACGAGCCCAAAGAGCGTCTGCGTAGGAGGCTAGCTAGATAGATGAATATTTAATCATTTGTCTCATGATAGAGTCACTTTGAGGTGTTGTCAATGATCACAACGTTTAGACTGCTTTGTGTATACTATGCTAGTCTTCATCAGGCAATCCTCATGATTATTCCAACTAGATGTTGTTCCCTCAGTGGTCTGCTGTGGTATCAATCAACAGTTATGTTTCTGGTCATTAAGGTGGGCCTCCATGGTTGAGGAATTTCGGCAGTTGTATGTACACTGTATGTCAATAAAGACTGTACTGGGTGTAAGTTTTGTGTGATTAAGTTTCTTTTGGTGTACTGCAGGGTATTGTTTTCTTGTAGGTCATTTCTTTCAGTTTTTGTCCTTTTTGTTTTGCTTTTTGTTTTATTATTCCTTATGCCCCTCAAATGTATATTGTGTTGGGGAGGTGTGAATGAATTTATTCAGAGTGATATGGGTTATTTTAATTTTTTTTTGTTCTAGGAGGTATTTTCATTTTAAGATTGACATGTATAAATAAAGTTGCTTTACCTTTATCTTATTATCCTTGTTATGGAGTATTTTTTTAGCTGTAGTAATTTTTTGTGCTGGGGATAGGGTCCTGAAGAGGTATAATGGGAACTGGGATTTGCCTTTTTTTCACTGGAAAAATTGGATTTGGGGCACCAATTTTGCTGTTGGGAATGGGGAAATTTGAGCAAGCATTAGGCTGGGAGACTAGGATTTGGGCAAAATATGGGCTGACCATGGGCCAGGGCCCTCTTCATATATTTTGGGTGCTACTCTACCTTACTTGTGTGAGTCAGAAAAAAATTGTTACTGTTTTTATCTAAAATAAAATGACAAAATACTGGCTAACAAACACCACCCCCCCCCCCCCCCCCCTTCAAAAATTCTAGATCCACCCCTGCAGATAGACAATAAATAAGTACCCGCCCTCAATAGAGTTATTGTTCTCCAGTGTACAACTAGAACAGAAACAAGTAGTCAGAAAATAGGGTATGGATTTTAAAGACCAGGGCCCGGTTGGTCAAAAGATGGATAACGCTATCCACCGGATAAATCGCTATCCAACAGATAGTGTAGTTTGTTTTGTTAATACTTATCCACTGGATAGTGATTTATCTGGTGGATAGCATTATCCATCTTTTGAAAAACCTGGCCCAGGTCTGTAATAGTGTACAGAAAGTTATACATTTTAGTTTCAGTACTGGATGGCACAATCCCTCCAAAAATTCAAAGTACACCCCAGGGCATAAAATATAATAAATACCGTAAAAGCTCTATTTAGCCCCCACCTCTCTATTAAGCGCCCCCCCCCCCCCCTTTTCATCAGACTGATGTAATAATGTATTTAAAGAAATATTTTCTGTTGTTTCAGTCACTTTGTATGGAAACATGGTCTTAATTCCAGAACTATCATTGAGTTAGGATATAAATGACACTGCATTTGTAAGACGGTGATATATAACCCATTTCTTGTTCTGTTTAGTTTGTGGTGTAATAGTAAAGCCTGGGGGGAGGGGAAGTACTTGACCCATGTTTGGGTATAGGGGTGCCGCTAAGGGTTTGAAAACCTGACCCTGTTTAGGACAAAAAACAAAACAATAAAACCCCTAAAATACCTACCCTGTGTAGGACATCCTCTATTTTAGGACCCTGTTTAGGTTGCAAATTATTTAGCGAATCCCGTTTGACTGATACGCGGCAAACGTCTCCGATCTCTAAATACTGTATAAACCGTATTTTTACGACAGTCGTGCAACCATACCCTGTTTAGGACAGACGTGCATGAAATTATATACCCTGTTCAGGGCAGAGAGGCCAAAAACCATACCCTGTCCAGCGGCATGTCCCCGTATAGGCCACATAAGGGAGTACACACCCCCCCCCCCCCCCCCCAGGTAGTAAAGTTTTGAAAAATGAATGTGAATTTTCTCGAAAATTTATGATTTGAAATAACCCCCCCTCTCTATTAAGCCCCCTCTCTAATAAGCCCCCCCCCCCCCCATTCTTGAGGCCTGAAATTAAATAAGCCCCCAGGCCCCGGGCTTTAACGGTAATTATTGGTTTCCAAATAAAAGCTAAATATAAAGGCTATAAAACATTGTCATCCACAGAAACCACGCAGGGAAGCCTCCCACTTTTTTGTACAGTTGAAATTACACTTTGATATTTTACTAAATTAATTTGAATCTGTTTAAATGTTTGTGAGTTTCCATGCTGAAGTGTTGAGGAGGAAGCAATCTTTATTTAGATAACACACACAAAGTACTGACTCAGCATGAACCTTAAAAATATCTCCTCTAAATAAAAACAATCACACAAAGATTCGACCATGATCATGCTGCATTAATATTTTTTTATTAATTAAATTGGGCATGACTTTCGTGCTATAAAAAAAAAAATTACAAGGTCGCGATCCGAGCACGAAATAAACCAAATTAATCGACCAAAAAATAATATATCCACCCCAAAACTATCCGCTTTTAAACCCTTTCCGACAACTTCACTAACTTGACTTTCTTTATTATGATCGTGCGTTGTTTTATGACACAGCTAAACTGTTTGCTAAATAAAACAGTCATAAAAATGTGTAATAAACCTCACCTTAAAATTTTAAAATAGACCGGCTCACACAATCATGCGTAAAGACAGCAGAAATCTATTCGAAAATTCAACGACCCACAAAAACGTTATTCCGTGGCTTAATTTGGTGTAAAACTGTGGTTAAACGAAGCTTCGCCAGCTTCCGTCCAGTAGCCATTTTGAAATCCCGAAACCGCTGGTCAAGTATAGCGAAGACGACCATATTTGAATTCCCTGGAACCGCTGGTCAAGTGTAAGCGAAGACGAAACAATACTCCACGATTCGTGAATCGGGTGCACCCGATTCTTCCGAAGGGTAACTGGTTATTCGCCGATACAATGATACCCCATATGACGGCTTGACAGCCGGTGGTATGATCATATATGAACACTGTGACAGTAGTGACGAATCGTGGACGTATTTTCGCAGCGTGTCCCAGGGTTCCCTTCTCCGCGCCCAGCCGCCATCTTGAAAGAGGAGTAGACCCTGGGGGAACGAGGTTGGCAGCTTTCCACAAAAAGCCATGCAAAAACGGATATGACGTTCATTTCGATATCCTCACTAGTGGGGATATGGCAAAATACGCCACTCGGGTCCCGGATGTAGCGTAAAAGAAAACAAACAAAAGATGAGACACAAACTAACACAACGAATCACAAACAATGGTTTTTTCCGCAACACCAAGAAACACCCCTAAGGCACTGTGTTTCATTTTTTATTGTTGCCTTTCAAAGGGGAGGGGTCAAATTTTTTGAGGCTCCGATTTGGGGAGGATCACAATTTCTGAGCCCACTTCTTCAAAACTTTTAGTGGCCCTCCCCCCAGTAAATACTGACATGTCCTTTTATAGCAAATTTCTGAAATTGTGACAAATATGGTTTGCAGGTGTGAGAGCAGGTGAGTAACCAAGGGTTAACGGTTAGTGGTTTAGCAGTTTTAATAGGGTAAGTGGTTAGCTTTTTTTTAGGGTGGTTCTGGGCTATTCTGGTTGCACCATTACTCACACCTGGCACCTGCAAATTAGACCGTCAGGGTTTTCCAAAAGTCCCCGTCTTTCTAGTTTTTTTTTCCTGTCCTCCAGACCTCGCGCGGATTAAACAGTCCCAAACCTACTGTAACCGGGCCACCCAGACAAAGTTTAACCAATCACAGGACAGAACGGGAACAATACATTCCAACCATTTTTTTTTAATTGAGCCAATCCGATGTCGGAGGTACAGAACAATGAAATTGCAACCTTGTTTCGTTTAGAGATGAAAACAGATGAATGAGGGTTGTGCAGTTCTATGGCGTAGATTTCCGGGGGGGGGGAATTTCAAACCTTTTATCGTTGACTAGTTTTTGCAGTACGATTTGGAAGGAAAAATATATGCGAGTCAATGAAAGAGAAACCTGCAAACTACGTGAAAACTGGGAATGCGACGGCTGTAGTATGTTCCTTTCGATCCGATAAAAGTGCCGTGGCGGATTGAAATAATTTTTGTTTCGCTTTCTTGACAAAAATCAAGGTTTTTTCTCTACGGAGTCAACCTGAATAGCTACACATGTCGGGTTTTGGGGCAGTACCATTTGGGAAAATGAAATACACTTGATGCCAGCGAGGGAAAGACTTTATATTCCCAGAACTGCATAAAAGTCACTGCACGCAATGGCCCATAGTTTCGGCAAAAGGTTCGTGACGGATTTGAAAACAAACGAAAGCACGGCTTTGTTTACGTACCAGTATATTTGAAAATCAATGGTGAATTGTCCCGCGAGAAAGAACTCAACCGCCGGAGTACAAGTAATATTTTGCAAGGCAGAGTTTTTTTTGCATCACGTTTTCTAACGGCGAAATTCTTTCATAATTACATTTATCTCTGATCGCATGAGAGAAAGAAGCCAACCTCAGTGCTAGCAGATCAGACACAGAGTCGCTTTCGGGGATCTTTTCCCCAGAAAATTCGGGACTTTTCTCGGAAAGTTCGAAGCGATTTTACTAGCACTGAGTTGGCTTCTTGCTCAGAAATTTTTTCCGAAAGGAGTCGACACAGTTTTCGAAAGTTCAACGCAAATCAGACAACTCCATGCGATCAGAAATAACCTGTAATAAAGAATTCGCCGTTACGAAACGTGATTCAAACTCTGCCGGCAAAATATTCCACTCCGGCGATTGAGTTCTTTCTCGACAATTCACTTTGCCGAAACTTCAAAATATACAGCCGACACTCTTTTTATGCAAATTGTTCTGACAAAATAAAACCCAGCACATGGAACAAGGTGGAAATCAAAGATCCGACAATGTATAAAAACTAAATTCATCACGTTGGTAAAACAAGCCGTGCTTTCGTTGGTTTCAAATCCGTCACGCACTTTGCCGAAACTATTGGCCGTCGCGTTCACTGACTTTATGCAGTTTGGAATATAAAGGCATCAAGTGTATTTATTTTCCAAATGGTACTGCCCAAACCCCGACATGCGTAGCTATTCTATTCAGCCAGTTGATGCCGTAGAGAAAACTTGAATTTGTCAAGAGCGAACAAATTATTTCAAATCGCACTTTTATTCGAGGAAACATACTGTACAACCGTCGCATTCCCAGCTTTCACGCAGTTTGGAGTTTCTCTTTCACTTGACTCGCATATATTTTCCTTCCAAATCGTACTGCTAAAACTAGTCAAAGAAAAAAGGGTTGAAATCGAAAATCCACGCCGTATATAGTAGAACCGCACAAAATTTCATTCATCTGTTTTCATCGCGAACGAACAAGTTGCAATTTCATTGTTCTGTACCCGACATCTGATTGGCTCAATTAAAAAATGTTGGAATGTATTGTTCCCGTTCTGTCCTGTGATTGGTTAACTTTGTCTGGGTGGCCCCGGTTACAGTAGTTTCACTGTAAAATCCTCGGTTCCAGACCTCGCACCAGCCGACGCGTATTTAAAATGTCAAAATGGCTGCCACGATGAAACTTTTATGTTTTATTCATTTTACAATCTGATGTGAGGGCTCCCTGTGCAAAGCGTACACAAAAAAGCATCAGAGATACCATCATACAAGTGGGTGGAGCTCCCTGATTATTTTGGAGACAGGTAAAACCCAAATCATCTCCTAATCAAAGGCTTCTATTAAGCCACTCATGAATGATAAGGCATAAACTAGAAAAAATCTAACATTAAAAGCCAAGTGCTGCGGATGGAAATTGATAAGCTCAAACAAGAATTATGAACATAACAACTGCCTGAATCTCCCATCGGCCTAATTCGAACTCGGTTAATTCGAATTCCCCGTTATTTTGAACTAATTGCGTTTCCCTTGGCCATCAACCCCATTAATTCGAACTCTAATTACAAAAAAAAAAAAAAAAAAAAAAAAAAAAAAAAAAAAAAAAAAAAAAAAAAAAAAAATGGATGCGACGGGTGTATACAAAACCTGGGCTAAGGCCCTGGCCCGGGCCATGGCCCACCATATGGCCTACCCTATGGCCCACCCTCTGGCCTACCCTATGGCCACACTCTAAATTTTATATTCCCCCCCAAAAAAACAAAGAAAAAAGAACTACTTACACTCATTTATCAAGCGTTGAAAGATCGAGTGATGGCCGCCATGTTACCCCCCCCCGTCCCCAGGGTCTTCTAGGCGTGTGGCGTGTGAAAAATCAAGAATTATGAATCCGGAATCCGGAATCCGGAATCCGGAATCCAAAACGGAAATGGGCCGGAACTGCGAACTGGAACCAGAAATTTTTCTAATTTGTTTGTTACTCATTCTATTTTAGGAAAACATTTTACCCATTTCGGTTGCTTAATCATAAGATGACCAAATCATGGTAAATTTAATAACCGGTATTAGTACTAAAGTCTCGTTTGAAAATATGGAGTAATTAAATGGCCACCTTGGGGAAATGGTAAATGGCCGCTTAAAAAAAACAGTCGTCACATTCTATTTCATCACATTCTATTTCGGACTCTTATCTGTCATCACTTTTTCAAAACAAGGCCAAACTACGTGTATTTTAAAATTATTGGTGGCCGCTTAACGTTATAGGGGTAAAAACAATAGAACTCCCATCCGGACAGCCAAACATTGTAGCCGAGCCAGCTTAATAGAGGTTTCTATTTACAGGGTCCGAAATTAACTTTTTATGCGGGCGCCAAGTGGCGACTGCACAAAATTTTTATTTTTTAAAAAAATTATATAAAACAACTATAAAATAATAGTAAAATAAAATTTTAAATAAAATTTGAATTATTTAGTACCTTCAATTCTTCTTCTCCTGACTGCAGAAAATTATCGAGGGTTTGCAGAACGCCAGGAAACATGACATTTGAATGAATATTCATGGAAAAAAGGAAAGCAAAGTGTTTATGCAATGCGCCCATGGTATGTCTGTCAGATGCACTGAGCAAAGCGTTAAAAGCATTAACACTGATGAAGGAGTTATCCCGAAACATCTGACTGTTTATATCAGATCAGCACTCCAAACATACAATTTTTTATGTACCTGTCTGTCAGATGAAACCACTGAAACAACCATGGCGGCCGCTAAATGTTGATTACAGTGCGCAGATTACAACTGTACGTTGTGAAGGTCACAGGAATCTTACCTTCATTTTTATCCTAAATTAAGTTCACTGGACGTTAAAAACTTCGACAAGACAAAATGTTAAGTTGCTTGCTGGAAACCAGCCGTGACATTTTTTATCCCAAACAGGAGCCCATCACTAGGAATGAGCAACTGGACTGGATTCGTGTCACAGCGTTTTTACAGACCAGGTTATTTTTAGATTCCTTTTCTCGCGAACTCCTATTCAACCAATCAAAAAGTTGTGATGTAATGAATGACGTGTCATATTTCTCAATTGACAAGGAGATCATATTTTTCCGGGAAAAAGGCGTCTAAAAATAACCCGTCTGTAAAAATGCTGCTGACATAGACGGAGTATGGGAGATGGACGCTCCTAGTGATGGGCTCCTGTCCCAAATTAATTCCTTGAATGCCGTGGTTCAAACAATCGAACATGCTAAAAGTTAGACCTAGCCTTAAAATTCTGGTGTCGCCTAACACTCAATTTTTAGTCCGCGACCAGCTGGTCCTCAATTTAATTGGACTCCTGATTTACAGTATTATACTGTCAATAGTTTTTGGGACTTAGAATAACTGGCCGCTTTTAGGTTAATAGCTGTGTCAAACGTATGTTACTCCTCCATATTTTTCCAAACGAGACAATTCGGTCATCTTGTGCGAGTTACAACCGAAATGGTTTCTGAAATTAGAATGAGTAACAAACAAATGGAGAAAAATTCTGGTTCCAGTTCCATTTCCGGTCCGTTTCCCGGTATTGGATTCCGTATTTTCCAGACGCCAGAGACCATTGGGTACGAGTTTGATAAAAAACATTTCTCTATGCATCAATCGCTCGAATACATTTCAATGTTTTGATCCCTGAGTGGAAGTAGTTCTTTTTTCCTTTTTGTTTTTTGGTAAAAAATAAAATTTAGGGCGGGGCCATAGGGTATGCCATATGGTAGGCCATAGGGTGGGCCATGGCCTGGGCCATGGCCTAGCCCAGGTTTTGAATACACCCGGTAAAATAGACGTTGCATAAAATGCATCAATTTTTGTAAGACGGTGATGTACATAACCATTTTTTTGTTCTGTTTTAGTTAGTGGTATAATAGTAAAAGTTTGA
Source organism: Desmophyllum pertusum (assembly GCA_029204205.1). Taxonomy (NCBI): domain Eukaryota; kingdom Metazoa; phylum Cnidaria; class Anthozoa; order Scleractinia; family Caryophylliidae; genus Desmophyllum; species Desmophyllum pertusum. The sequence continues at coordinate 1,894 of MU827136.1, read as the reverse complement.
AAAATTACTGTGAATTTTCTCGATAATTTATGGATTTGAAATAAGCCCCCCCTTCTTGAGGCCTAAATTAAATAAGCCCCCGGGGGCTTAGTAGAGCTTTTACGTATATAGATAACAATCTATAATCACAAAATTCTTGGTCATCGATTAATCAATATCATTGCAATTAATTGGCATTGAATTATCGATTGTTATCTATTTTCACCAATCATGAATTTCATTGATTGTTCAAGCTGGGGTTTTATATCAAGTGACTTGCCTTTCATTGACTTCAAGGTTACCGATGGTACCTTCAGATGGACCATTTCCTTCAAATATTGTTCTAACCAATCACTGTTCAGAAGAAATTTTCTCCAGCATGTATTATAAAATCAGTAATTCTAGTTTTTCTTTGGGAACATCATTGCCGGTCAAGTTGTGTAATAGGAAGTACATGCGTCGACAATGTGACATAGTGACAACTTAAAGTAATGCAAATATGCTACAGTCGATCTTTTTTTTTTTTTTTTTTTTTTTCCTCCTTTTGAAATTAAGAAGGCTCTATATGTGCGCAAAAGTGTTGTAGCTCAAGAGTCTGGAATGACGTTTTTTTAGTTGTTCATTGGCCAGTAGAACTTGTGCTTGCCACTGCTTGACAGAAAAAAATACTCTTTGTTTATCATTCAATTTATTATTGACCACAAGTGCACGCGGACTATCACCAGATGTATACGGATGTGTGGGTCCGTCCATGCGCAGTGATAAGAAGCATAGTTCTCGGCTTACATGCACTGTAACCCCACAGTATCCCAACACTTTTGATAGGTGTTGATAATCAATTTAATTAATTAATAATGAATTAATTAAACTCTTGCCGTGGGGCTACGCGTGCACGAACCACAGACTTAAAAAACACATTGAAGTGGATACTTTCTGCGCTATTACTACTTGTATTTAGCACAATATATATTTGTTTCGGACAACGCTTTCTCTGTTATTGTGGTAGTGCTTTCTTTATATAGGATAAGGTGCTTGACATGCATACACGTACGATTTGCAGAAGTACTTTCAGAAAATTTTACGAAGGGCAAGGGCTCCTCTGTCCTAAAGTAATCGTATTAGTAACAAAAGTAAGTGAAACAATTTTTTCAAGTGTATTATTGACAAGTTAAACAGTCAGCTTACGCCTCAAGCTATATTTAAGCGGACACTCCTCGGGGAATTGCTGCTTGTGTTCCACCTAATACAGGGTGTCCACTTAATATGGGTTTGACTGTAAATTCACATGATTTTCTTGTGCAATTTGGAATAAATAAGCATATTTATAGTACACTCAACAAAATTACTCGTTTCTGATTGGACGAGAGCAGTACAATTAATCCCAAATGTACTCTGAAGGAGTACCTATTAGGTTTCTATGGTAACGATGATTTCCGAAGATCGTCCGAGGATTTCCGAAGATGACCCGAAGATTTCCGAAAGTCACCGAAGTCGTCCGAAGAATTTTCGAACGTGATCGGAAGGTCAGCAAATATTCCGATAGTCTCCCGAAGATTGCCGAACGCGGTATGCAACTGTTGCAACAAATTTTTTCTCATTTTGTTGAATGTACTATAAATAAAAAATAGCATGACCTTCTCGTACAATTAGTGATTAATGGATACTCGTGATGTTTTGAAAGTTCTCAAATGAACTCGCCGAAGCGGCTCGTTCGATTTGAGAACTTTCAAAACATCACTCATACCCATTAATCACTAATTGTACTCGAAGTCGTGCTATTTCCTATACTAATATTTGAAGAATTAGTTAACATGAGCCCGGGGAGCTGTGTAAACAAGATAAATTTGCATACACATCACATTTCATGACTCAGGGCCCATAGGGAGGGGGGGTGCGATCCGCACCCCCCCCCCCC
>MU827135.1:0-11209 GCA_029204205.1 Desmophyllum pertusum | reverse complement strand
CATATATTAGGAGGCAACGTCCTTAATATTGTAGATTTTCCATTGGTAATTAGTAAGTACGGGCAGGTGCCGGATAAAGAAAAAAAATAGGTCCCCCCCTTGGAATAAAATAGTTGTCAAGAGCACCACGAAAAGAGTATGAAGAATGGAACTCAAGTCAAATTATGCCACTATGCTGAACAGCTATAGAAGACTAAAAGTCCCAATTCTCTATTAATAGACAACCCCACCACAAGATGAATATTAATAATAATGTATATATCTCCCAAGCCTGGAGCCTGTTATTCAAAGAACTTGTGTCATCTCTTAAGCTCTAGGACAGAGTTTTTTACCTGAGTGATCAGGTCCTGTCTTCTAATTAACCGTCTTTTGAATTGTTATACAAAAGGTAAAGAGAATTAGAAATTCATTAATGCACGATCACATATTCAACAGAGCAATTTTATTCGTTTCTTGGTTATTCCCCCCACAAAACTGCAAACAAAGACTTATACGTGCTAATAAACAAACTAGGATATTTTTTTTACAAACAGTGACTGATGAGAGAAGCGTGAGAGAAAATACGTTAGAAAAACTATTACCTCTCTCCTTTCTTCAAAAATAAAAACGCGAGAGGGACAGACGTGACTAAACACACATGAACTAAATGCGTCTTTCGAGTCAGGCTCACGAGAAACCTTAATACACCTAATGTATCTCTCGCGAAAACGGCCTACGCAGGGTTTTTTTTTCTCTGGTCTGTACAAGCTATTGGCAATGGGCCCGCCCACAGTAGCCAGCTCAAGCGTGCGCTTTGCACACTTTTCCACGTTGAAGCCAAGAGAACAGAGGATGACGTCTGTCACGCGTTTTTTTCTTTTTCCGGGCTACCCGCCAAGTGGCTGTCCACCGAACCCCCCTCCTCCCGGAGGTTGGACGGAGGAAATATCCGCTGAAGCCCCCTGTAGTGTGCCACCTCAGGGCACTTTGTTTTGCATAGGATAGATGGCAGCTGGTGCTACCAATAAGGACCATAGAGTTCCAATGCCTTACAGATTTTAACTATATTACAACCCTGTTAAGGACACCCCCTCAATTTCCCGTCAGTGATACAATTGTTCTTCTGATTCTCCCATGGACTTCTAGCTGGACTAAAAGTGTATTATTGATACCTCCTAGGAGATAATTGTCATGTGCAAATGTTGGGGCTTGCTGTGTTTGGCGGCCCTTTTAGTGTATTAAACATTGAGAATATGGAACTGCCTCAGGTGACCCCAAAGGTAACAGCAGCAGTAGAGAGGTACAGGTTATGTGTTAAAAAAATGCTGATAGATTAAGTTTTAATAGTAACTAAGTAAATGCCTAACATTCTTATAAAAGACTGCGAGCATTACTGTATCATTGTTCTTTTTTTTTTTTATTTTCATAATTAGAAAACATCTATCCCCCCATCAAGCACTACTTCTTCTTTTTTGGAGGATTCCTCCAACTTCTGTCTATAGTAAGGTTCATCAAAAGTCCACATCTTCAACCGCCGGCATCTCGTTCCTCCCCCCCCACCCAGGAACACTGCTAGGGTAAAGATGGTAGATCTGTAGGTACGCAGCGGGAAGGTCCGCGAGGGAAAACTGGGTGTTAACCCCCCATCCTGAAGCAAGGGCGTTGGATGTTCCCATCCCGCAACGTTGTGCACTTGGGGGGGCGGGTGTCTGATGAGACGGAGCTTGAAGGAGAAAAAAGAGCCTTATGGATCTTCTTAGAAACAAGAAAACGAAAACAAAATTGTTTCAAATTGTTTGAAAAAAACTAATTCTAGCCAGTATGCCCCAGTGGCGTTTAGAGCGTCCGGGACCGGTGTTGTGGTCGTTAGAGTTTGGCCTCCATGTGTTAGCGAGAAGAATTCTTCGAATTTTTTTGTTTTCGAGGTAGCTTATTTTTCTTTTGCCCCTTTAAGGTGTCACCAGACTAATAATATGATAAGTATTAATAGTTCATAACCACTAATTATATAATATAATGATTAATATATAAGATTAATAATATATACGCACTTGTGTATCTATAAACACCTGGAAGTGGTGTATAGTAGAATATAATTTAATAATCAAGAAGACGAATAATAATGTAAATAAGAATAAATAGATTAAATAATTAGAAGTATAATAATTTTTGTTTTTGTTTTTTGGGGTTTTTTTTTGTTAAAAAAAAAAAAAAAAAAAAAAAAAAACAAAAAAAATTCTTTTTTTTTTAGAAGAGTAATTAGAGTGAATGATTAGTTAATGAAATATAATAATAAATAATAGTCATATCCATTAGATCAAATAACTAATTTAAATAATGAATATATATAGTAATCAATAATAATAATTATGTAAAAATAATAATTATAATAATATTAATAGTAGAAAATCTATTATCACAATAAAATGAAATGTTAAGATTTATATTGAATTAATATTATTAGTTGGTAAGATATTAATTAATATATCTCTCAATATTTTTACCATCCATCATTTATTTCCACACAAATTGACTCCCCCCCCCCCCCCCCTGATCCTCCAGTGCTAGTGCTGTCAGAACATTAGCATTGTAAGGGAAATTAAAAATACACAACAAGCAGTTTACCTGGTGGTGGGGTCCGGCATTGAGACTATTGAAAGGCCCTCAGGGTAGGGGTGGTAACTTTCTTCTCTGAGGAGGTAGGCCTGGTGCGCTCCTTCTGGTGGAGGACCTGATGGGTAGGTGGGGGGCACTGCCCTGTTGAGTAAAGATCAATAAAATTATTATTATTATATTAAGGATCTCAGATCTGGTTGTGGTGAAGCAATACGTGCAGCGGCGCGTATCCAGACCAGTTTCCACTGTTTTATGGAATCAGTCAGATTTTTTAAAATGACTCAAAATCGAGGGAAAATGCATTTTAGAGAGTGAAAAATCTAAACCAATTTCAGCACTCATACTCTAGAGGTTTCAACTGTCAAGTTTTTTTCCCCTGGATCCGCCTACATGTATATAGCCTAGACTCGCGCAAGCATTACGTGCCTATGATAATAGATATTATTATTCTAGCTATTACGTCATTTCACCAATATAATGTCACGAGAACACTGGTAACATATGCCACGGGGACGGTATTGACTAGGTTGAACAGAGCGAATACGAAGAATAGCATATAATAGTCGGGAAATTTTTAGGCACAGTGAATAATAAATCCCTTATTTGATGGTTTAAACAGTATTACATACACAGAGCGGACATTTTGCTCATTGCTCTGCATTTTTCCTCGCTCGCCCGAGGGTTCGGAAAAAAATACTACGCAACTCACAAAATATCCTCGCGTATTTATATGTTAAACCATCGAATAAGGTGTATATACAGATGAACCTCGAGCAAATGAACACACCAGGGGGCAGAATTAAACTGGCCAACGTTGTAGAGAGGTGGTCATTGTAGTGAGGTTTCACAATAAGAGAAAAAGCGTTTTAGATCAGTGCATGGTCGATTATGGAGACTATCCTGGCGCATTGTAGAGAGTTGGCCATTGTATGGAAGGTTGGCAATAAGAGTATTTAGTGTATGGATTCGCGTGCTACGGTCAAAATGACAAGACCAATTGTAGAGAGTTGGCCGTTTAGTGTAGGTTCAACTGTATTTTATACAGTCATACTATATTAATCATACTGTACTAATAAACTAGCATGTAGTTATTATTATTACTTGGCATACATTACAAACATTATTGCTAGCAGGTCTGGTAGATTTGTTAAATCATATCTAGCGTATAGTCTGTCCTTAATTTGCACCACATTACGGGCGCCATATTTGACGCTAGATTATGTTGATTGATAATACGCTGCCCATATTAAACAATGACTTACATGTGATGGTGGCTGATATGGCCGGTCAAATCCCATACTGCCCCCTGTCATTCGGCGGTTATACCAGCCCCATCAAAGCACTCCTCCATAAACCCTTTCAAACCCCAATTTTACCTCCCCCTCCCCCTCCCCCAGAGTTATTACCACCCGGCGGCCTTGGCTGTCATATCATCGTCAATTGGTAACTCACTTTTCCTAATGTCAAACAAAAATAGATCCACAGTAATCAAATATAAGTTATACTCCAGTACCACTGTTACAGTAATTAAAATTTTAAAGCCAACACCAGTCAATGGTTTAATTTAGCAGTTCAAACACTTTAAGCAAGATATTTTGGGCGCTAACACGCAATGCGTCTTTTCGCTACAAGTAGCTTGGTAGTTCTCCCATATAGGGATAACCGACCGACCAAACACAAGGAAAAACATTATATACCTTGCGCTGTTGCAAGTAGTAATTTGGAAGCGTTTGTTAGAAGCAAAATCTCGTTTATTCATATTTCCCATGCGTTTCTTTAAATTTCCAAAAACGTACAACATCTTAGGATAGCAGTGATCCCATGACAAAAGGCTTCCACATAATAATAATATGATACTAATAATTAATAATCAAGGTTCTTTTCTGCGCGTTAAAAATTTCAAAAACACAACCGCTTACAAATATGCAATAATAACTGAACTCACTAACTAACTAACCTACTAACTTACTAATTAACTAAGGGAAAAAATGAATACTAAACAAGAAACGTTTTTCAGTTTTCTTTTTAAAAATGGTTATTGTCTCAGATTGTTTTCTAGATGTATGAAACTAAGATGGTGTGGTTTGTGTAACACAACATAAAAAAAGCCTCATAACTACTTTGTTTCTGTTATATAAAGCACGATCAGGAAGCGCGAGAGTTACTCAGAAGTAGTGGGATGTGGAAACATCTCGCCTATCGGCTTGTGTTTTTCCCCCTGAACTTCTTTCGTGCTTGCCCGCCACTTCCCTAAGCTGCTTTTAAGTGCTTTATAACAGGAACAAAGACTAAGCAGCAGTTTAGGCTTTTTTTTATTTTGTTTATTTGGAGTGAAAACTTGAAAAAGCAGGCCGCACCATATTGACAGACTAAGGTAATTAAATGTAAGGATATGGTACTATAATATATATATACTTACCCCCATCACAGATGGATATCAGGCTCAAAAGCTACAGCCATAGCTACGAGCAATCTCTATTAAAATAATTCTCTACTAGATGTGTCTTGTTGGTTGTGAGATGAGGATTCAGTTTAAGGATTTTTTATTAAGTACTGTACAAATTAGAAAGAAAATAAATTTATCAAGTTATTTATAAACATGCAGTTTTCATGGCATTTCAAAAAACGAGCGTAGCAGCACCTTTACTAATAAATATTATACATGCGGTGCCCAAGCTGTTAATGATTTTGAATTGTAATAGACTGTATCTATTATTTTTTTTTAAATGAATTGTTCATGGTTCTGACGTCGGCCTGGTCCTAGGTTCGCTACATGTGAACCTGGCCCCCAAGATCAATATCACCCATGTGAAGTTTGAGTAAGCTCTGTCAGCAGACTTCGTCAAAAGGCTTATGCAGGTGTCATTTTCTTCAAACCGAAAAGTGCATCCTGTTTGAACTCAAACAAAGCCAAAATGGCGCGATGGGCCGATGTGGACCCCACCGAATGTCCAGCAACTTAGCCTATAGACATGACATCCACCTTCGCTGATTGAAACCACTCGCGAGGATCGAGTCTAGTGCGTAAGCAACTTAGCACCATTACAGACGCATCAGACTTCGCTTTATTTTTCTGTATTCATTAATTGCCAATTGTAAAATAGAAAATCATAAAGAATATGGGCCTATATGCACCTACAGTACCGGCAATGTTTTTTCTCCCATCATCACTTCTCTTCACAAGGAGTGAACGAGAAGTTAAACAGAAACATTGCAAAGTGAACCCAAAAATCAAGATCATCCACAGACGCTACCGTTTATGAAATGCATCTTGGACAAAATACAAGTCCTGTGAGCAGGCTACTGTGTTGTGAAAAAAAAAATGATTTTCAAGTTGAGATTATTCTTGCTTACTTGACTAATTTAATCCTTTTTGTTTCTAAATCACTTTAAAGTTTAACAGATTTATTAAAAACTGCAAGAGGCACATCAGAGCACCGTTTATAACAGGGCAAAACAGTATGCAAAAGACGGTCATGATCAAATGTATCTTCTCTACGAAAAAATTACACTAAACCTTCAAACATGTAATGAGAATATATCACCTCATCTTAAAATAACATGAACAAAACAAAACCTAATCAAATCACAGTGTACTCACAGGCCGACCATCCTTTGAGTGGTCAGTGTTTACATTATTCAGGTCACGAACTACAGACTTACTGTGACCACAGGCCAGACCATCCTATGTTTGAGTTGTCAGTCACAGTATTTAAATAATTTATTCAGGTCACGAACTACAGACTTAATGTGACGGTTGAGATTTGGTTCACTAGTTTAGATTTAAGAGTCAACTTGATCGTATTGTTCAATAAAGTTTTCGAAAGTTTAGAATATATGTTAATTGAGTCACGTGTGCTGTTATTTAATCATTCCGGGCTGTTTAAGACGTTTTTTGGCGAAATTAAAAATTCGGAATCCGGCCCAAGAGAAGAAGAGAGACAAGGCATGCAACTCCAGCCGCGGAAGCCGCGACCGGCTCTAGTTCAAATGAATTTTACGCCAAGTAATTAAAATTCTCACCTGGCGGACACCGGCATCTGATCAACTAGATAATTTTCTATGTCTTGACCGAGTTTGGGTTTCATCCCTCCAATTTCGACCGAGAAAAGCGATGCTGAAATGCTCCATGAAGCTTTCTGCCTATGATCAGTGCCCGACACGGCGACCAAAGGAATGCGGGTGGAGCTGTCAAGTATGCAAATTGCGAAACAACTGTTTCCGTCACGCTTGGCTTCGTCGCTTCCAACAGAAGCATTTTGCTAACAGTGAAAGCGAAAATACGATTCAGATAGACCAATGAAGTACTGCAGATAAAATACATCTTTCGATTCGGTCCGAGCGAAAAAATTTCCCTTAAAACGAACCGATAATGCAGCTGAAGCGACTTACGTTTACTGGCGTGACAGTTTCAAAAATCACGTGCTGCTAACGGCTGCGATGCGCTGGTTGGCTGATTTCAAACGGCTCGCATCCTTCACATTCCTTTGGTCGCCGTGTCGGGCACTGATCATAGGCAGAAAGCTTCATGGAGCATTTCAGCATCGCTTTTCTCGGTCGAAATTGGAGGGATGAAACCCAACTCGGTCAAGACATAGAAAATTATCTAGTTGATCAGATGCCGGTGTCCGCCAGGTGAGAATTTAACTTACCTTGCGTAAAAATTCATTTTGAATTAGAAGCCGCGTCGCGGCTTCCTGGCGGGCATGCGAAAGTTGCATGCCTTGTTCTCTCTTCTTCTCTTGGGCCGGATTCCGAATTTTTAATTTCGCCAAAAAAAACGTCTTAAACAGCACGGGAATGATTAAAACATAACAGCACCCGTGACATCAATTTAACATATTATTCTAAACTTTCGAAAACTTTATCGCAACAATACAGATCAATTTGACTCTTAAATCTAAACTAGTGACCCCCATCTCAACCGTCACATTAAGGTCTGTAGTTCGTGACCTGAATAAATTATTTAAACACTGTGACTGACCAACTCAACACATAGGATGGTCCTGCCTAGTGGTGTACTGCCTACCACAGCCCCTTCTTGAAAACCAGTAATCATCCAAATATATATATATATATATCACATAGTGTTTTTCCTTTCATGAGGGAAAAACAGTCCTAAAAGCTATGTTGAGTGGTTCAACAACAATAATTACAAAACCTATATGGCAGAAAGGAATTCTTTCGGACGTCAGCCGTAGTTCCACTTACGAGCGGAAAATTAGTCACGATAATTTACATTCCCACTAAGAAAGAAAGGAGAAAAACTTACCTTCGGTTCTCAAATCCAGTCTTCCAAACATTTTATCAACGATTAGCTGAAAAACGCAATCTTTGTGTCCCTTCAATAAATGAATGTTTCACGAAGCAGGTCCGCCATCTTGGATTCTGTGCCATTTTCAAAAGGATTCCCATTGAGCCTCGCGGGGGTTTGGTTATATCTTCGGGACTGATAAGTGACGTCAATTAAATTCAGTTTCTCCGGAATCTCACCAAAACGCCTCACGATCCGAGGTTCTCTCCTAAAAAATTATAAACAAATTGTTTTGTACACGCTTTGACCCCAGAGCTTTGAAACGCCGCCTATATACTGTAGTTCACAGTGAAATACAGAGTCACCAGATGCAAATACTAGTTCACGCCGAAATACTAGTCACGCGATCGCAGCTTTGCTACAGGCTATGTTAAAAATAGTCTTGATATGTCTTAAAAACAAAGCTATCCAGGACCCATTAACAGCCTGCATTTCTGCAAACAGATCAACAATTCTTAATGTTACCTTTGGAGGTCAGCAAACCGCTTTGAAATTTGATTCTGGGAACGGATAAGGTGACGTTAATTAAATTCGGTTCTTTCTCTTGGAATAAGAGAATAGTCTAGAAATAATCTCGAGACGGATTAGTTTTATCTGTGAACGTCGCCTCACGATGGAGGTCTCTTTCTTCTTTTTTTTTTTAGAAAAAACCTCAAGACAACAAGTCACTTGCTCGATTTGTCTCGATACCTACAACAAACCCAAAACTATATCATCGTTCTTCACACATTTTGCTGCGAGTGTTTGACGAATAGCATGCAAGAGCGAGCCACAGACAAGGCAAAAAATTCAGAATGCCCCGAATGTGCCAGGCACAAATCGATCTTACCCAAAGCGAAAATCGCCGTCGAGCAAGTTTGCCGTCAGCAGTTCTTTTCCACAACAGTTATGTTGAGTATCCTTGCTGTTCGACGGAGTGGCGATGGAAGTGGCCTTAACTGTTCTCAATGCTTAGGAAAAACAGCGAACGCAGGATGTTACTATTTGCTTTGATTGTGTCGCACGATTTATGTAGCCCCTAGAGCTGCTTCAACGCGACACGAATTGCCTAAAGGCATCCTTTGAAGGACACAAAAGTGACGCCAGTAGGAATGAGTTCAAGGCAGAAGATTACGAAGACACTTGCCTGAAGCGACAGCCATTTATGTACCTCGGAAAACAGTTCAGCCTACGAGAAAGACAATAAGGCGCGATTTTTCTGAGCTCTACCCCGTGTGAAGCTTGTGTCTAAGCCAAATTTGCATAAACACGAGAATCATCCCGAAATCCACGAGGATCGTTTTACTCGACAAAGCGGCCCATGACGCAGAACAGAACAAACATTTATGCTCTGGGCCGCGGAAATGATGCAAAGAAAAAGATAAGCGGAGACTTCGATAGAAGTGAGTGAGTTCGGACAACAATTCGAAGAAACGACTTCTGCCCCTGGAAACCAATGTCGCAAACGCCAAGCGAGGGAGTCTCGCAAGCTGTCCGACACAAGTGAATCGCACAGGTTCACATCCGACGATGCGCTGAGCGAAGAGGCGGATTGTAATCCATCGAGACGACTACGCGTGACGAGACTCGACGAGAATTAACTCGGCTATAGAGAAAATGCGCATTTTTCCTTGCTCAAAATTCAAAATGAACCAAACGCGAGTTGAGTTTGCTAACTAATCTCGCCGTACAGGAGAAGCTTAAGTCTCGGATATCATGCAGAACAAAGGAACTTTGAAACCAGAGATTTGAAAGCACGCTTCGTGGGAATTGAAGTTCCAAAACCCTCAACGAGACCTCGTACGTCCCAACATTGTACCGCCGGCTTCTGTAGAGGGCGCTTGTAAATTGGGCTTTATTTCGAGACCACGGACAATGGACAAGGCAGATTGCAAAAACTATCAATACACTTGAAGGACTGAAGAGACACAAACTCTTCAGGCTGGTGTAGAAGCAGAGGTTTACTTTTATGACCCCAAAACAATCAGAAGGGGGGACGATAAGTAACCAGGACGGATCTTAAAGATCAGAAGTTAAAGTTCTGAATAGAACCTGACTGAAAGATGTAACACCCCCCAAGATGTGATTGTCAGTAAAAAAGAGGACGGGAATGTTCAGTTGAAGTTTACACCCAAAGTAACCGGGCGCCTACAGCATTGAAGTGAAGATCAAATGGCGTATAAACTTCCGACCCCTGTCCTTTTACTATGGCAAGGTGAAACAAACGTGGTGAACTTGTTTGTAGTCGGTGAGTTTTTTCCTGAAGGAGATCGGCTACAAATATCCATCTTGGAAGCGCTATAAACACGGAAAGGGGAAGATTGCCATAAACAGATAGAGAATGTGAAAACCCTGTATATTTATCATATTCGATCCATGAAGGTAACTGCTTTACGGAAAATTGGTAGCAAAGGAGAAAATCCCACTTAGACAGTTTAACAGCCCAATTGGCGTTTCGTATTTAAACGACAAATGAGATCTTTGTGGCAGATCAAACTGAATCATAGAATACAACGACTTAACATATCCAGACAGGCAACTTTTGTGAAAAGCGTGTGAAAATGTAGGTGCAGGAAAAGGAGAGTTTAAGAATGCCACTTGATGTTTGTTTGGATTGAGCACGGGCGCATTGTTGTAAACCGATGGTTGCCAACTCATCTAGAATACAGGTGATAAGTCACAAGAGGGAGCAGACGTATTTTCACATTTGCGAGACAGCCGGTCCGAGAGAAACCTTCAACATTCCTATTAGCTGCATTCCTTCAAAAAACACGGTTCCTCGTGTTCTTGATCGGAGGAAATAACTGCTTTACAGTCTTTTCGATCAGGCAGGAAACTTTCTTAAACAAGTTTGGGAAAGAAGGGAATCAAGACGGACAATTTTAACTGGCCGTATGGTATGCTTGTAGACAACTCCAGTAATCTTCTTGTATGTGATCGTAAACAATAACCGAGTTTCAGCAATTTTCTTTAGACGGTCGCACGCTTCACCGCCCCCAAAAAAAAACTATCACTCATTAATAAAACTCCTACTAGAATAGCTACAGCGCCAGACGGACGTATTATGTGTGACATAGCGCTCAAGCTAAGAAAAAGTATTCACATATGGAAGTAGATGTTTCAATCGTCGGCATTAATATTTTAGTTTATGTACCTTTGTTTTGACAGAAATTTACCCACGGTCTCTGTGATAACAGTAATGCATGGGTATTTCTCAGAAACTTATATGATGTTTAATTATATTCCGGCTGAGGGCAGTCGAACCACCCCTAAGGTAATGGTTTATCATAATGTGGTAAATGCCTTTTAAATTTGCAAAAG
>MU827134.1:0-11246 GCA_029204205.1 Desmophyllum pertusum | reverse complement strand
GAAATTTAATTATAACTTTGTAATATCGACTAGAGCCTTATTTGTATGAATTTTATTTCCTCTCTTTGTAACTGCACTGTGGTAGTGGCCAACTCGAAAGCTTTGCTCCTTTGGCCACTACACACTTCCCTTTAAAAAATGTTATTTCATACTTGCTCTGTCCTTTTTTTTTTTTTCCCCCCTTCTTCTTATGATTGTTAATAATTTATTGTAATCGAAATAAGTGTGAATAAAAATGAACTGAACTGAACTGACTGGAGTATTTCCTGTATAAAGAGAGTACAGAGTCATTCACTCACCTTTGTGTATAAAATATCCACAGGAAAACGTCGACCGGGGATTCTAAAGATGGGTGCGTCATCAAAAAAACTGAAAGAAACATCAACAACAAACATTTAATTTTGATGGTCAAAAGAACAAAACAATGCAGCGATGTACAATGTATGTGTACCTTGGAGAACTTGTCTGCATCCAAAGTCGCACTGGATATGAGCAGTTTAAGATCTGATCTGAAACGAGCAATGTCCTTCACCAGGCCAAATAACACATCGGTGTGGAGGGTACGCTCATGGGCCTCGTCAATGATAAGAACACTGAAAACAAAAACAAAAATCGTAACCGTATTAGAGCGGTCTTCCAACGACTGTGGTGATTACTTTATTTAAAGTTTTTCACCAAGACAAACATACGCACTTACAAAATTGTCTGCCCTAAATGCCGTAGCCTGCGTCGCAGACGGACTTGACTGCCGGTAATGTCCGTCTGCGAATTAGTGCACAAATCCTTGTTCTAGACCCCCAACGACGTACCAGGATCTGAGTACTTGTCTGTGATTGGCCTTTACATAAAGCTATTGTTCAATTAGCTATGATTTGGTTGTGATTGGCTAAGGGAATTTCACGCGAGCTAGGACCGGAAGCTAGCGGAAAGCGAGCCTAAAAATAGTACAGTATTTAAAAAAAGATCACTGAAGATATAATGGAGTGCAGCTTTCGAAGCGGTTAGAGAAAGCTCAGTTTGAATTAACGGAGCTACTCCCAGAACAACGAGAAGCGATCAAATCTTTCTTCCAGGGGAAAAACGTGTTTATCAATTTACCCACAGGTTTTGGAAAGTCGTTGATCTTTCAGTGTCTCCCGATTGTCGCAGTCGCTGATATATGATCGAGTGTTATTGTTGTTGTGATTTCACCTTTACGATCGCTGATGGAGGACCAAGTTTATATATTTCAACAATATGGGTATACTGGCGATTGCATGCTATCACGGACTTGGAAGACCCAGAAACTATTCAGCAGGTTTTAAATGGGAACTACCTTGTTCGGTTTGCCGAGTGTTTGTTGTCTAAACTAACGCGTTGTAAATATCTGTTTGCCCGACAGGAGACCAAACGTGACCTCTTAAAATTTGCTAGAGTGAACACAGTCGATGGCTCTATAGCTATTCTACTTCAAAATCCTCCCCATAATACAACATATCTTGCCCGTTAGAAACAGTAGGTCAGAAGACCGAATTCAATAGAGGACGGCAAATGTCACGAACTTCGAACAGGCCTGTCACGCCTTTTACCATAGCCAATCAGAATAAAGGGGATTTCGAAAGGCCCTTCCGGTATTTCGTTACGTCGTTGGGGGTCTAGAACAAGGATTTGTGCACTAATTCGCAGACGGACATTACCGGCGGTCAAGTCCGTCTGCGACGCAGGCTATAAATGCCGTAGCCTGCGAATACAGCCAACTTCCATCGCAAGCCATGCAGGCATGCTTTTGTTAGCATTATAATTTTTTTATAATTTTTTATTTTATAGATATACAACGTATAACTTAGTGGGTTTGGGTTTCTTTTTTCTTACTGGGGCTGGGCTGGGCTGGATAGATAGGCCTAGCAAGGGACGCCATGTCCTATTTTGTCTGTTTACCCGCCATTGGCAAATTAAGTAAACATGTAAAACAAAACTACCCACTAAGGCGGCACTAAGGCAATGAAAGTGCAATAAACCAAAAATTATTTAGAGTTAGAAGGAACGCATGCTGCCAGTGAAAAAGCACGGGAAAAGTAGTGGGAGCCGATCACTACTGCATAAAAAGTGCAATAAACCAATCGGAACTTGGAGGAAAACTGTTAACGACAAGCGGTAAAAAGCGTGGGAAAAGTCGCGGGAGCAATCGCTACTGACAGCTACAAATAATGTAAAAAAAACAATGACAACTTTTGAGTAAACTGAAAACAGCAATGGGTGAAAAGTGCGGGAAAGCTTGCAGTTATTGTTTCGGTCATACAATGTAAGTAGTGTAATGAACCAAACAGAGCACAAAGGCGGGGAAAATGCATAAGCAGAATGGTTTTGGTTTTTCACCTGATTGGCTAGAAAACACGGCATTTTAACTCTGATTGGCTGGGGCATGTTGTAGCAGTTTTAAATCTAGTGTCATAGGTCCACAATGCATGTGAAAACGCCGGATCTGAGTAATTATACAGTCCCATAATTATTACGGAGCTCAAAAAATGCAAAGAAAACCCAAGCATTTTAATTTGAAATCAAAGTGATTGGAAATTCAGTAAAAGTAAGAAGATGTACTGTTAGTACTTTTAAATATACTGTAAGATAAGCCATCAAAATGGTGGTTACAATTTTAAAACAAACCTGTAGCCAGCCAGATCAGGTTCACCTAAGAACTCACGCAACAGCATTCCATCAGTCATGTACTGTTGAATTAAAATGGCAAGCTGTTAGTTACGATAGCACTGGAAGATAATTTAAAACAAAAATAAAAGTGGCTTATCAGGTGCTTAACTCCAGTTTCCATTACTTGAAGCGACTAGGAGTATCGCTATTAACCGCCCAGCATTTTTGTCAGGTTGCCCTGACAATTTGCTGGAACCCATTTACTCCTGGGTGGAGAGAGGCACTGTGAGAGTCAAGTGTCTTGCCCAAGAACGCAACAGTGTTTATACTCCTGGGTGGAGAGAGGCACTGTGAGAGTAAAGTGTCTTGCCCAAGAACACAACAGTGTTTATACTCCTGGGTGAAGAGAGGCACTGTGAGAGTAAAGTGTCTTGCCCAAGAACACAACAGTGTTTATACTCCTGGGTGAAGAGAGGCACTGTGAGAGTAAAGTGTCTTTCCCAAGAACACAACAGTGTTTATACTCCTGGGTGAAGAAAGGCACTGTGAGAGTAAAGTGTCTTGCCCAAGAACACAACAGTGTTTATACTCCTGGGTGAAGAGAGGCACTGTGAGAGTAAAGTGTCTTGCCCAAGAACACAACAGTGTTTATACTCCTGGGTGGAGAGAGGCACTGTGAGAGTAAAGTGTCTTTCCCAAGAACACAACAGTGTTTATACTCCTGGGTGGAGAGAGGCACTGTGAGAGTAATGTGTCTTTCCCAAGAACACAACAGTGTTTATACTCCTGGGTGGAGAGAGGCACTGCGAGAGTAAAGTGTCTTGCCCAAGAACACAACAGTGTTTATACTCCTGGGTGGAGAGAGGCACTGTGAGAGTAAAGTGTCTTGCCCAAGAACACAACAGTGTTTATACTCCTGGGTGGAGAGAGGCACTGTGAGTAAAGGGTCTTGCCCAAGAACACAACAGTGTTTATACTCCTGGGTGGAGAGAGGCACTGTGAGAGTAAAGTGTCTTGCCCAAGAACACAACAGTGTTTATACTCCTGGGTGAAGAGAGGCACTGTGAGAGTAAAGTGTCTTGCCCAAGAACACAACACAGTGACCCCAGCCAGGGCTTGAACCCGGACCGCTTGACCCAGGGTCCAACGTGCTAACCATTAGGTCACTGTGCCTTGCAAGCATTGGAAGATTAGTTTACTTTATATAACTACAATATCAACTGGATGGTCAAGTCTGCTACCAAGTCTAATGACGCCAGCACTCTGTTTCTACAGCATGAAGCAACTACTTGAAGTAGCCGAGACAAACAAAGGAGGTCACACTCAAACCCATAATCCTGAATGCTGTAGGTAAACTTAGCAAGCTACATGTCATGTATTTCTCACCCCTCACTAAAAACCAATACGTGCATTAACACAGTAGCCATAATGACTCACCTTTATGATGGTACGCTCTGAACTACAGTCCTCAAATCGTATGCTGTACCCAACCTGGAAAAAAAAATAATCACATTCTAGATACAACTGCAGTAATTTATAGAAACTAGGAGCTTATTGACTGATTTGGAGGTCTGCATAGAAAAATTTGCACCAAACTCAGCAAGGTCCACATAAGAGCGACTAGTAGACAAATAATTTCTAGTCCAGCCTCCAGTGTATAGTGTGTATTTAAAGCCAGGGAGCAAGAGCACACTTCAGTGACATACATACATCAGTCTTGTTTAAGATTTTAAAAAGCTAATAGATTATTTTGTTTTCACCTCATTTCCTAGTTTTGTTCCCATCTCTTCAGATACTCTTGCTGCTACACTCATTGCTGCGACTCGTCGGGGCTGTGTACACCCAATTTTCATCTTATCTTTTGTAAAACCCTGAAACAAAAGATTAATGTAAAAAGATAAAGCTGCACTCAGGCCAAACTGGTCCCTGGTCCACACTTTCAGAGCTCATCCCACTTTCTGTAACATGACGCAGACCAAGAGTATTGCTACTCCCCCTGGATGGGATGCTACGCCAGTACCTGGAGCTCATCACATCCAGTACCCATTTACAGTATACCCCTGGGTGGAGAGAAGCACTATGAGAGTGAAGTGCCTTACCCAAGAACACAACACAATGAGCCTGACTTCTTGGGTCCAACGCGCTAACCATTAGGCCAACACTTCTCTCACCGAGTATTGCTGAGAAATTATTCTAAAAAATTTGGAAGAAAATCTGGACCTACTGTAAGATAAGCATCTACATAATTTATATACATTGTAATACTGTACAGTCAAAGCTTTCTGAGCAGATACTCTCATAAGCGGACAGCTCTACTTAATTTGGCCACCCTGTTTGAACTCTAGCTCATACTGTACAAACCCTGTATTAAATTTTACACATTCCCATAAGCGGCCAGCTCCAGTTGCAGACACTTTTTTCTGCATCCCAAGAGTGTGCGCTTATGGGACTGCTTCGACTGTACAGTATTACATTTATGTTTCACACAACCCATTTCCCGCTGATAATTTCAGGACGTAAATAA
The DNA here is from genome assembly GCA_029204205.1 of Desmophyllum pertusum. Lineage (NCBI taxonomy): Eukaryota > Metazoa > Cnidaria > Anthozoa > Scleractinia > Caryophylliidae > Desmophyllum > Desmophyllum pertusum. The sequence continues at coordinate 6,097 of MU827134.1, read as the reverse complement.
TAAAGGTTAATCCGAGTAATTGCATTGTGTCAAATAAACATCTACGCAATTGTGAGCTTTTCGCGCATATTCAAGATCTTTGTAATTTATCAGATATTTTTGGTAATATCAATGCTCTGCCTTCTACTTCTACGAACAAAGAATTTTTCATCCAAGCAGTCCGAGTTAACACCATTATACTGGACAGTGATGATAACTGGATTCTCCTATTATACAAAGAAGCTTACCACATCAAGCGTCTCCGACCATCACTAAACAATGGCTTAAAAGCCAGCAGAGAACTTTGCCTTTTCTCCTGAGTACCTTCTTTGTTTTGTTTTTCACGTGTGTATTAATGCAAATTACCACCTAGTATTTAAACTCCGCACTTTGTACATGTATGTCACTTTAGTCTGAAGATGGTGTAGAATCATACCGAAATATAGCCACAGAAAGTTTGTATTTTGTTGTCCATATACTCGGATTAACCTTTGTTCTTTATGTTTAACACACTGTCCACTTAAAGCAACCATGACTCTGGATGTCCCCCCCCCCCAGCGTTCCCAGCCATCTCCTGCTACTAAATTTGTGTGTTACACACTCTGACACATTTTACATTGTATGTATTCATGAGTGTACACCAGCGGACTCAGTGTTAGTAGTTACGCATATATTGTACATTACCGCTTCATGTATGGCTTACTTTGTGGTATCCCCTCTTTTCAGCTATCTTGAGTGGTTTTTCCTGATCCTGTTTCTCCTTCAATAATAATCACCTGGCAATCAAATTACAAGGTGGCAAGCCCAAGCCCAAGCGTAGAATCCCTCACATAAAGTTGTAGGGACAATTACTTAATTAATTAATGGGGTAAGTTTCGTCAATAATATTATTATTGCTCAAAAATACTAATAATAATGAAAGAACAATGAAAAAAGAGATACAAAAAAGAAGAAGATATTTCAAAAGAAGAAAAAACCTCCACAGCTATACTTTTTAAGTATTTTTCACGTAGCCTCAAAATGTTAAAAATGGGGTCCATTTGACCACTGTTGATCTTCATTCTGTTCATTTATAAATTTGGAATTTTTAGAAAATGGTTTACAGTTATTAACTAAATTATTTGTCAACATTACTGGAGGGGGGTTTGGGCTCTGAGGGTGAGGGAGGCACGTGTGCATTTTTATTTAGGGAATACCAACCCACTAACATATTGTGAGCCTACCTTATGAGCATAAGCAATTAAGAATAAAATTATTGACGTTGGCCAGTAATAACTGCTTAAAAATAATCTAGTGTATAGTCCTGATACAGTACCACATACATGGACAATTTCTCAAACCCTCCCTTTCTCAAAAACCTTGATTGAACTCGAACCAAAATTTGTTTTCTTTGGAGTTCGTTTCACTGTAATTTTTTGAACTCTCGATTTCTTGAATCAATTTTCGTTTCCCGTGGAGTGTTCTCTTGAGAATAAGCCTTATTCGAAGTATCCAAGCTGTATAATAAATATTATACAATTTCAGCCATATCACCTCACCGGAGACAAAAAAGTACAGGACTGGTGTTATAGCTACATGTATGTACAGAATACCAGCAATGAAATTTATATTTTGTTACCTGAATGTTCTCTTTTTTTTCTTTTTTTTCTTATTTCTCTTCTTTTTTCTTTTCCTTTTTTTTTTTTTTTTTTTTTTTTTTTTTTTTTCTTATTACAGCTTCAATGAGGCCGTTCTCTGTATGGATGAAAAAAAATAATAAACTAAATAAAAAGGTAAAAACTTTTTATCTTGGACAGTCTGCGGGGGGTGTGCAAAGAAAAATTAAAAAAGTTATAACACAGAAAAACCATCTAAACAACACCGTACATTCATGACAGTCCTAAATTAATAACTGTAAAAAAACATATTTAAGTATCAAATTATTCAGAGGGTTCCGATTTTTTACAACTAATGAGAAAATATTCACTGCGTTACATGGTGAATCTGCCAACTCCAATTTAAAATAAATAATTAAAAACATTACCTAAAATATTATTAACAAACAATAAAAAAAACAAATAATAAATAAATATCATAAATACAATAAATATATTTAAAATTATATAAAATTAAAAAATTATCTAAGTATCTTCAAGGCATCCCCGTGTCGGGCTGGCACCTCTCTTTTGCTCAAAGAATCGGTACCACAAACAATCACCAAATTATATAAAGAGGTACTGTTACAGCAAAAGGAGTTGTTTTAAAAAACACAATTCAAAAAATTATAATTTATTTAGATTTCGAAAAAGGGAAGAAAACAAAAAAAAGAAAAAAAAAAATGATACCCCCAGAAAAATGTATTGTCTTACCTCTTCAATATGTTAAAATCTTTTATTGTTATAATTATTCATCTCTGGTTCCTGTAAATTGTAGAACAAATTACTGTAGTTCAGAATATTATTTCTTTGTCGTAGAAAGAAAAAAAAAAAAAAAAAAAAAAAAAAAAAAAAATAAAAAAAAAAAAAAAAAAAAAAAAAAAAAAAGGTTGTTGTTGTTGTTCACCGTGACGCCCAATTTCTTGTTGAATAATAACGTAATAATATTACTGTTTGTCGCAATATTATAGAGAGAGGACGCACATGCCGCCCATGTAAGGGAAAACAGCGTGTCCACGTACATGTCTCAAATATGGATTTTTTTTTTCCTCCAAAAACAAAGCACCAAACCGCCAAAGCATCTTCAGAGGCCTATATTCTATGAACTTAATGATTTTCAACTAAATTGAATGTCACATGCAAAACTAATATAAATAATAATAATTTAAAATTTATATAGCGCAACTTTCATATCATGATCAAAATTGATATTACATGCGATTTATAAAATGATAAAAATTAAAAATGATAATATCTTTAAATTTATAATACAAAAATTTACAAACAACATGTAAGTAGAAAATAAATATTAAGAAATATATTAAAAACTCAAATATAGAAGTTACAAGTTACAAAGCACTCGATTTTTAAAAAAAATAAAAAAAAAAAAAAAAACAAGGAATTGTCTTAATATTACGTTTACAAAAACTGGTAAACATATAAGATGGCTTCATTTTCGCTTGGCAGAATTTGTTCCAAAGTTTGGGCGCGGCTGATAGGAATGCTCTGTCTCCAAGGGTACATGTAGAAAGCATTTTGCCATGCGGAACATCCAACAAAAACCTAAATAAAAATTCTGTTACCGTACTTCTGAGCAAGAAAAGAAAACCCCCAAAATTTAACAGGACATTTTAGCCGGGAGCCTCTCAATTACTGTAGGGAGATGTGGTGGCCTGATGGACCTACATGTATCACGTTGGATTGCGTATCGAGCGGTCCAGGTTTGAGCCCTGACTGGGTCATTGTGTTACGTTCTTGGGCAAGACACTTCACTCTCGCAGTACCTTTCTCCACCCAGGAGTATATGTACATGTAATGGGTACTCACTACTGGGCGAATTGTTGGGGAAACCTGACAAAATGCTGGGGGTAACCTGTGATGGACTAGCATCCCATCCAGGGGAGTAGCAGTACTCGTATTCGCTTCATGCTACAGAAACCGGGATAAGCTTGATCTGGACAGAGCCACCTGGCTCGTCCAATCCCTTTGATCGGAACAGAGTCAAGAGATTTAAGCCAAAGCCTTCAATATTATTGTAGTCATCATTTTACCTGTTTCTCCTTGGTTCCTGGGATCTGTTCTGCCATTACAAAATTGATTTGATCTTCATCCACAACTAGATCATAGTCTCTATTCTAAATACAAAAGAGAGAGATGGAGAGATTAATAATTCATAAAAATTAAAAGACATGCACTATAGTACAATGAGGCTTGGTTGTGGGGCAAGGAACACAGGCTCACAAAACGGCTGGAAATCGAGTCTATTACTAAGCAGAAAATAGTACACATACATTTGTACAATGTAATGTGAGCATTTTGCACTAAATGTACAAATGTACAATGTGTGATTACAGAAAATATCCATACCCCTCCCCACGGCAGATTTTTTGGTTTGAAACCCACCCCCCTGCAAGCCTGCAAATAATTTTTTTCTATAAACCTGTCATACATGTATGTCAGGCCAGGGACAAGGTTTGGCCTGACATGCAGCCAGTCTGGTCGGACAAAAAAAATTTTCCCACACTTAATTTAAAAATTTGAGAGAACAATCTGTTTCAGTATAATAAAACTACTGTATAAGTCTTTTAGATGCGTTTGGGAGGATTCTGAGCAAAAAAAAAAATTGTTAAATTTTTTTTTTAATTTTTTTTGGAAAAAAATAGTCCCCAAATGCACATTTTTAGTCGCCAGGCTAGGTTGAACGAACAATCTTACCACAAACTCTAAATTAAAACATGTTGAGACTCTCCAGCCACTATAAGCTTTGTAAAACACGATCGCCACATTTCCAGAGACAAAATATATTGGCATACATGACATACGCAATAACGCAGGGCTCGCAATGCATTATAGGGCGACTTAAACACGGCAGTCATTTTCAAGTTTTCTGAAGTCGAGAGATGATATCTTACAGCAAAACTAAAAGATGGAGCAATATGACTGCACTGAAAGCCAAACAAGACAAGATAAATTGTTTTTGAACTTTAATCTTTGAATTTATAATCTAAATCGTAGAGAAATGTAGTCACAAAGTGGCTACTAAAGCAGAATTTTTAGTCACCAATATAGCCGGCGATTCGCAAGAGAGTACGTTTGGCATTCTTGAGTGAAAAAATATTTTTTTCATATTTCACATCGTAACAGAAGAGCCCGGTCAGCGTGTCCGGCCAGACTGAGCGTTCGCCAGTCAAAACCTCAAATTTACCGGACAAATGTCCGATGACCGACGCTAATTTGCTACCCTGGGTACCAGAGGTTTATTTCTCCGTCGCGTCGAGATCCGAAGTCGGCCGAAGGCCGACGACGCCCCGGCGAGCGGCGGAGCCGCGAGAAATAAACCTCTGGCACAGGGCGCATTGATTTACCGTTCCCGTTGAACTTTGATCATTTTTAACTTATTACATTTAAACCAATCACAGCGTAAGTGTCCTACTGTGATCACATGTAATGGCACGTGGAGATACATGTATGACAGCAGATAGTTTTACAAGGTGTCAAATGGCGGTATTCGTTGAACGAAAACAACTCCTGTAAAAAGGGTCCCTACCTCGAAGTCTTCGCTATCGTGCCGATTATGTGAAGCTGGTGTGGTGGTTAATGGTGGATACGTTCGGAAAACGCCAGAAAACTAAACATTTCAGGTAGAGTTTCAGAGCTTTTGGCGATCGACAGTGATCTTTCAGTCGGCCCGCGAATTCTCTGTAAGAAGTGTTTTAATCGAACGATATGAGGCAACTCTCAAGGAGTTAACCTCCTTTAAAGAGCGGTATCATGAAAATTTATCCCACTGGAAAGCAGACGAACAGCATGCGCGAACTAAGCGATGTTCAAGCTCTCCCGGTTTGGGCATCAAAAAGTCTCGCGGTGCAGCATGTGCAGATATCAACAAGCCTTCGGCCGCTAAAACGTCCTTGCGGCGAATAAAATTAATAACGCCATCTGTCTGCTCGGCGCTTAATTTGTCGACACCGTCGAACGTTTTTAAAACTATCGCTAAGGCCTCTTCAAGTGCTTTCTCCAAACTTCCATCAGAATCCGCGATTATTCAACAACATGCAACAACAACAATCACTGTTCTATCGATCACTGTTCTATCTCTTCATCGCCTCGTCATTCACAGGCTTTTTTCCCCGCAGCGTACTATTCTTGTCAACCAATCACAGAGACTATTAGATTCAAAATACCTTAGGGAGTCGTTAGGAGCCAATCAGCAATCTAGTCCAAATTCTGGACTAAATCCATTTAAGCAGGCTTGCCATTGGCTCTGCGTTATCAAAGCAATAGCGCCCTGCTCCAGAGGCTTTTCGCGCGGGCCATAAGAGAGATTTGAAACCGGAAACCGCGCAAGAAAAGCCTCTGGCACCCAGGGTACTAATTTGCAGGCTTGCCCTGGAATTTCCAGTTTGACTTCACACTTTCTTTAAAATTTTGGCTTTTGAGACACCCCTCCCCTCGGAATTTCCAATGACCTTCCATTTACCTTG